>CATIWC010003863.1:0-39545 GCA_948472305.1 Vicia faba | reverse complement strand
AAGCTTTATTATATAATTTCATTTATTAACTATATATATATACAATAGTTGTCATTAATTAATAGTCTTTTAACCTATTTGCTTAGTGACGAAGTAATCTAAAATTGGTGATAGAGAAGAAGAAAAATATTGAAATTGTTTACATCTATTATACCATAATACAATGTGAATAATGTGAATAAATATACTATCGATCCTCATTGTATAATTTAAATTATTACGAACATATATGAAATATTTGTCATTAATTAATAGTCTTTTAACTTAGTTTCTTAGTGATGAAGTATCCTAAAATTTGGGGATGGAGAAGGAGAAAAATATTGAAATTGTTTACATCTATTATACCATAATACAATGTGAATATGGTGAATAAATATACTATCTAGCCTCATCATATAGTTTTAATTATTACGAACGTATATGATATAAGTTTCATTATTTAATAGTCTTTTAACTTAGTTTCTTAGTGATGAAGTAACATAAAATTTGATGATGTAGAAGAAGTAAAATATTCAAAACTATTTATATTTATAATTCCATAATACAATATTAATATGGAGAATAAATTTACTATCGATCCTTATTATATAATTTTAATTATTACCTGTTTATATGAAATATGTGTCATTAGTAATAGTTTTTTAACTTAGTGTCTTAGCTATGAAGTAACCTAAAATTTTGTGATGTAGAAGAAGAAAAATATTGAAAAAATCACATATGTTATACCATATTACACTTTTAATATGGTGACTAAAAACTATATTAAGCTTTATTATATAATATCACTTATTTACTAGATATATACAATATTTGTAATTAATTAATAGTCTTTTAACTTAGTTTCTTAGTGATGAAGTATCCTAAAATTTGGTGATGGAGAAGAAGAAAAATATTGAAATTGTTTAAATCTATTATACCATAATACAATGTGAATACGGTGAATAAATATACTATCTAGCCTCATTATATAGTTTTAATTATTACGAACATATATGAAATATTTGTCATTAATTAATATTCTTTTAGCCTAGTTTCTTAGTGATGAAGTAACCTAAAATTTGGTGATGAAGAGGAAGAAAAATATTGAAGTTTTTTACATCTATTATACCGTAATACAATGTGAATATGGAGAATAAATTTGCTACCGATCCTTATTAAATGATTTTAATTATTACTTGTGTATATGAAATATGTGTCATTAAAAAATAGTATTTTAACTTAGTGTCTTAGTGATGAAGTAAGCTAAAATTTTGTGATGGAGAAAAAGAAAAATATTGAAAAATTCAAATATGTTATATCATATTACACTGTAAATATGGTGAATAAAAACAATATTAAGCTTTATTATATAATTTCATTTATTAACTATATATATATATACAATAGTTGTCATTAATTAATAGTCTTTTAACCTATTTGCTTAGTGACGAAGTAATCTAAAATTGGTGATAGAGAAGAAGAAAAATATTGAAATTGTTTACATCTATTATACCATAATACAATGTGAATAATGTGAATAAATATATTATCGATCCTCATTGTATAATTTTAATTATTACGAACATATATGAAATATTTGTCATTAGTTAATAGTCTTTTAACTTAGTTTCTTAGTGATGAAGTATCCTAAAATTTGGGGATGGAGAAGAAGAAAAATATTGAAATTGTTTACATCTATTATACAATAATACAATGTGAATACGGTGAATAAATATACTATCTAGCCTCATTATATAGTTTTAATTATTACGAACATATATGAAATATTTGTCACTAATTAATATTCTTTTAGCCTAGTTTCTTAGTGATGAAGTAACCTAAAATTTGGTGATGAAGAGGAAGAAAAATATTGAAGTTTTTTACATCTATTATACCGTAATACAATATGAATATGGAGAATAAATTTGCTACCGATCCTTATTAAATGATTTTAATTATTACTTGTGTATATGAAATATGTGTCATTAAAAAATAGTATTTTAACTTAGTGTCTTAGTGATGAAGTAAGCTAAAATTTTGTGATGGAGAAAAAGAAAAATATTGAAAAATTCAAATATGTTATATCATATTACACTGTAAATATGGTGAATAAAAACAATATTAAGCTTTATTATATAATTTCATTTATTAACTATATATATATACAATAGTTGTCATTAATTAATAGTCTTTTAACCTATTTGCTTAGTGACGAAGTAATCTAAAATTGGTGATAGAGAAGAAGAAAAATATTGAAATTGTTTACATCTATTATACCATAATACAATGTGAATAATGTGAATAAATATATTATCGATCCTCATTGTATAATTTTAATTATTACGAACATATATGAAATATTTGTCATTAGTTAATAGTATTTTAACTTAGTTTCTTAGTGATGAAGTATCCTAAAATTTGGTGATGGAGAAGAAGAAAAATATTGAAATTGTTTACATCTATTATACCATAATACAATGTGAATATGGTGAATAAATATACTATCTAGCCTCATTATATAGTTTTAATTATTACGAACATATATGAAATATTTGTCACTAATTAATATTCTTTTAGCCTAGTTTCTTAGTGATGAAGTAACCTAAAATTTGGTGATGAAGAGGAAGAAAAATATTGAAGTTTTTTACATCTATTATACCGTAATACAATATGAATATGGAGAATAAATTTGCTACCGATCCTTATTAAATGATTTTAATTATTACTTGTGTATATGAAATATGTGTCATTAAAAAATAGTATTTTAACTTAGTGTCTTAGTGATGAAGTAAGCTAAAATTTTGTGATGGAGAAAAAGAAAAATATTGAAAAATTCAAATATGTTATATCATATTACACTGTAAATATGGTCAATAAAAACAATATTAAGCTTTATTATATAATTTCATTTATTAACTATATATATATACAATAGTTGTCATTAATTAATAGTCTTTTAACCTATTTGCTTAGTGACGAAGTAATCTAAAATTGGTGATAGAGAAGAAGAAAAATATTGAAATTGTTTACATCTATTATACCATAATACAATGTGAATAATGTGAATAAATATATTATCGATCCTCATTGTATAATTTTAATTATTACGAACATATATGAAATATTTGTCATTAGTTAATAGTATTTTAACTTAGTTTCTTAGTGATGAAGTATCCTAAAATTTGGTGATGGAGAAGAAGAAAAATATTGAAATTGTTTACATCTATTATACCATAATACAATGTGAATACGGTGAATAAATATACTATCTAGCCTCATTATATAGTTTTAATTATTACGAACATATATGAAATATTTGTCACTAATTAATATTCTTTTAGCCTAGTTTCTTAGTGATGAAGTAACCTAAAATTTGGTGATGAAGAGGAAGAAACATATTGAAGTTTTTTACATCTATTATACCGTAATACAATATGAATATGGAGAATAAATTTGCTACCGATCCTTATTAAATGATTTTAATTATTACTTGTGTATATGAAATATGTGTCATTAAAAAATAGTATTTTAACTTAGTGTCTTAGTGATGAAGTAAGCTAAAATTTTGTGATGGAGAAAAAGAAAAATATTGAAAAATTCAAATATGTTATATCATATTACACTGTAAATATGGTGAATAAAAACAATATTAAGCTTTATTATATAATTTCATTTATTAACTATATATATATACAATAGTTGTCATTAATTAATAGTCTTTTAACCTATTTGCTTAATGACGAAGTAATCTAAAATTGGTGATAGAGAAGAAGAAAAATATTGAAATTGTTTACATCTATTATACCATAATACAATGTGAATAATGTGAATAAATATATTATCGATCCTCATTGTATAATTTTAATTATTACGAACATATATGAAATATTTGTCATTAGTTAATAGTCTTTTAACTTAGTTTCTTAGTGATGAAGTATCCTATAATTTGGTGATGGAGAAGAAGAAAAATATTGAAATTGTTTACATCTATTATACCATAATACAATGTGAATACGGTGAATAAATATACTATCTAGCCTCATTATATAGTTTTAATTATTACGAACATATATGAAATATTTGTCACTAATTAATATTCTTTTAGCCTAGTTTCTTAGTGATGAAGTAACCTAAAATTTGGTAATGAAGAGGAAGAAAAATATTGAAGTTTTTTACATCTATTATACCGTAATACAATATGAATATGGAGAATAAATTTGCTACCGATCCTTATTAAATGATTTTAATTATTACTTGTGCATATGAAATACGTGTCATTAAAAAATAGTATTTTAACTTAGTGTCTTAGTGATGAAGTAAGCTAAAATTTTCTGATGGAGAAAAAGAAAAATATTGAAAAATTCAAATATGTTATACCATATTACACTGTAAATATGGTGAATAAAAACAATATTAAGCTTTATTATATAATTTCATTTATTAACTATATATATATATACAATAGTTGTCATTAATTAATAGTCTTTTAACCTATTTGCTTAGTGACGAAGTAATCTAAAATTGGTGATAGAGAAGAAGAAAAATATTGAAATTGTTTACATCTATTATACCATAATACAATGTGAATAATGTGAATAAATATACTATCGATCCTCATTGTATAATTTAAATTATTACGAACATATATGAAATATTTGTCATTAATTAATAGTCTTTTAACTTAGTTTCTTAGTGATGAAGTATCCTAAAATTTGGGGATGGAGAAGGAGAAAAATATTGAAATTGTTTACATCTATTATACCATAATACAATGTGAATATGGTGAATAAATATACTATCTAGCCTCATCATATAGTTTTAATTATTACGAACGTATATGATATAAGTTTCATTATTTAATAGTCTTTTAACTTAGTTTCTTAGTGATGAAGTAACATAAAATTTGATGATGTAGAAGAAGTAAAATATTCAAAACTATTTACATTTATAATTCCATAATACAATATTAATATGGAGAATAAATTTACTATCGATCCTTATTATATAATTTTAATTATTACCTGTTTATATGAAATATGTGTCATTAGTAATAGTTTTTTAACTTAGTGTCTTAGCTATGAAGTAACCTAAAATTTTGTGATGTAGAAGAAGAAAAATATTGAAAAAATCACATATGTTATACCATATTACACTTTTAATATGGTGACTAAAAACTATATTAAGCTTTATTATATAATATCACTTATTTACTAGATATATACAATATTTGTAATTAATTAATAGTCTTTTAACTTAGTTTCTTAGTGATGAAGTATCCTAAAATTTGGTGATGGAGAAGAAGAAAAATATTGAAATTGTTTAAATCTATTATACCATAATACAATGTGAATACGGTGAATAAATATACTATCTAGCCTCATTATATAGTTTTAATTATTACGAACATATATGAAATATTTGTCATTAATTAATATTCTTTTAGCCTAGTTTCTTAGTGATGAAGTAACCTAAAATTTGGTGATAAGAGGAAGAAAAATATTGAAGTTTTTTACATCTATTATACCGTAATACAATGTGAATATGGAGAATAAATTTGCTACCGATCCTTATTAAATGATTTTAATTATTACTTGTGTATATGAAATATGTGTCATTAAAAAATAGTATTTTAACTTAGTGTCTTAGTGATGAAGTAAGCTAAAATTTTGTGATATAGAAAAAGAAAAATATTGAAAAATTCAAATATGTTATATCATATTACACTGTAAATATGGTGAATAAAAACAATATTAAGCTTTATTATATAATTTCATTTATTAACTATATATATATATACAATAGTTGTCATTAATTAATAGTCTTTTAACCTATTTGCTTAGTGACGAAGTAATCTAAAATTGGTGATAGAGAAGAAGAAAAATATTGAAATTGTTTACATCTATTATACCATAATACAATGTGAATAATGTGAATAAATATATTATCGATCCTCATTGTATAATTTTAATTATTACGAACATATATGAAATATTTGTCATTAGTTAATAGTCTTTTAACTTAGTTTCTTAGTGATGAAGTATCCTAAAATTTGGTGATGGAGAAGAAGAAAAATATTGAAATTGTTTACATCTATTATACCATAATACAATGTGAATACGGTGAATAAATATACTATCTAGCCTCATTATATAGTTTTAATTATTACGAACATATATGAAATATTTGTCACTAATTAATATTCTTTTAGCCTAGTTTCTTAGTGATGAAGTAACCTAAAATTTGGTGATGAAGAGGAAGAAAAATATTGAAGTTTTTTACATCTATTATACCGTAATACAATATGAATATGGAGAATAAATTTGCTACCGATCCTTATTAAATGATTTTAATTATTACTTGTGTATATGAAATATGTGTCATTAAAAAATAGTATTTTAACTTTGTGTCTTAGTGATGAAGTAAGCTAAAATTTTGTGATGGAGAAAAAGAAAAATATTGAAAAATTCAAATATGTTATATTATATTACCTTGTAAATATGGTTAATAAAAACAATATTAAGCTTTATTATATAATTTCATTTATTAACTATATATATATACAATAGTTGTCATTAATTAATAGTCTTTTAACCTATTTGCTTAATGACGAAGTAATCTAAAATTGGTGATAGAGAAGAAGAAAAATATTGAAATTGTTTACATCTATTATACCATAATACAATTTGAATAATGTGAATAAATATATTATCGATCCTCATTGTATAATTTTAATTATTACGAACATATATGAAATATTTGTCATTAGTTAATAGTCTTTTAACTTAGTTTCTTAGTGATGAAGTATCCTAAAATTTGGTGATGGAGAAGAACAAAAATATTGAAATTGTTTACATCTATTATACCATAATACAATGTGAATACGGTGAATAAATATACTATCTAGCCTCATTATATAGTTTTAATTATTACGAACATATATGAAATATTTGTCACTAATTAATATTCTTTTAGCCTAGTTTCTTAGTGATGAAGTAACCTAAAATTTGGTGATGAAGAGGAAGAAAAATATTGAAGTTTTTTACATCTATTATACCGTAATACAATATGAATATGGAGAATAAATTTGCTACCGATCCTTATTAAATGATTTTAATTATTAGTTGTGCATATGAAATATGTGTCATTAAAAAATAGTATTTTAACTTAGTGTCTTAGTGATGAAGTAAGCTAAAATTTTGTGATGGAGAAAAAGAAAAATATTGAAAAATTAAAATATGTTATATCATATTACACTGTAAATATGGTGAATAAAAACAATATTAAGCTTTATTATATAATTTCATTTATTAACTATATATATATACAATAGTTGTCATTAATTAATAGTCTTTTAACCTATTTGCTTAGTGACGAAGTAATCTAAAATTGGTGATAGAGAAGAAGAAAAATATTGAAATTGTTTACATCTATTATACCATAATACAATGTGAATAATGTGAATAAATATATTATCGATCCTCATTGTATAATTTTAATTATTACGAACATATATGAAATATTTGTCATTAATTAATAGTCTTTTAACTTAGTTTCTTAGTGATGAAGTATCCTAAAATTTGGTGATGGAGAAGAAGAAAAATATTGAAATTGTTTACATCTATTATACCATAATACAATGTGAATACGGTGAATAAATATACTATCTAGCCTCATTATATAGTTTTAATTATTACGAACATATATGAAATATTTGTCACTAATTAATATTCTTTTAGCCTAGTTTCTTAGTGATGAAGTAACCTAAAATTTGGTGATGAAGAGGAAGAAAAATATTGAAGTTTTTTACATCTATTATACCGTAATACAATATGAATATGGAGAATAAATTTGCTACCGATCCTTATTAAATGATTTTAATTATTACTTGTGTACATCAAATATGTGTCATTAAAAAATAGTATTTTAACTTAGTGTCTTAGTGATGAAGTAAGCTAAAATTTTGTGATGGAGAAAAAGAAAAATATTGAAAAATTCAAATATGTTATACCATATTACACTGTAAATATGGTGAATAAAAACAATATTAAGCTTTATTATATAATTTCATTTATTAACTATATATATATATACAATAGTTGTCATTAATTAATAGTCTTTTAACCTATTTGCTTAGTGACGAAGTAATCTAAAATTGGTGATAGAGAAGAAGAAAAATATTGAAATTGTTTACATCTATTATACCATAATACAATGTGAATAATGTGAATAAATATACTATCGATCCTCATTGTATAATTTTAATTATTACGAACATATATGAAATATTTGTCATTAATTAATAATCTTTTAACTTAGTTTCTTAGTGATGAAGTATCCTAAAATTTGGGGATGGAGAAGGAGAAAAATATTGAAATTGTTTACATCTATTATACCATAATACAATGTGAATATGGTGAATAAATATACTATCTAGCCTCATCATATAGTTTTAATTATTACGAACGTATATGATATAAGTTTCATTATTTAATAGTCTTTTAACTTAGTTTCTTAGTGATGAAGTAACATAAAATTTGATGATGTAGAAGAAGTAAAATATTCAAAACTATTTACATTTATAATTCCATAATACAATATGAATATGGAGAATAAATTTACTATCGATCCTTATTATATAATTTTAATTATTACCTGTTTATATGAAATATGTGTCATTAGTAATAGTCTTTTAACTTAGTGTCTTAGCTATGAAGTAACCTAAAATTTTGTGATGTAGAAGAAGAAAAATATTGAAAAAATCACATATGTTATACCATATTACACTTTTAATATGGTGACTAAAAACTATATTAAGCTTTATTATATAATATCACTTATTTACTAGATATATACAATATTTGTAATTAATTAATAGTCTTTTAACTTAGTTTCTTAGTGATGAAGTATCCTAAAATTTGGTGATGGAGAAGAAGAAAAATATTGAAATTGTTTACATCTATTATACCATAATACAATGTGAATACGGTGAATAAATATACTATCTAGCCTCATTATATAGTTTTAATTATTACGAACATATATGAAATATTTGTCATTAATTCATATTCTTTTAGCCTAGTTTCTTAGTGATGAAGTAACCTAAAATTTGGTGATGAAGAGGAAGAAAAATATTGAAGTTTTTTACATCTATTATACCGTAATACAATATGAATATGGAGAATAAATTTGCTACTGATCCTTATTAAATGATTTTAATTATTACTTGTGTATATCAAATATGTGTCATTAAAAAATAGTATTTTAACTTAGTGTCTTAGTGATGAAGTAAGCTAAAATTTTGTGATGGAGAAAAAGAAAAATATTGAAAAATTCAAATATGTTATACCATATTACACTGTAAATATGGTGAATAAAAACAATATTAAACTTTATTATATAATTTCATTTATTAACTATATATATATACAATAGTTGTCATTAATTAATAGTCATTTAACCTATTTGCTTAGTGACGAAGTAATCTAAAATTGGTGATAGAGAAGAAGAAAAATATTGAAATTGTTTACATCTATTATACCATAATACAATGTGAATAATGTGAATAAATATACTATCGATCCTCATTGTATAATTTTAATTATTACGTACATATATGAAATATTTGTCATTAATTAATAGTCTTTTAACTTAGTTTCATAGTGATGAAGTAACCTAAAATTTGGGGATGGAGAAGGAGAAAAATATTGAAATTGTTTACATCTATTATACCATAATACAATGTGAATATGGTGAATAAATATACTATCTAGCCTCATTATATAGTTTTAATTATTACGAACGTATATGATATAAGTTTCATTATTTAATAGTCTTTTAACTTAGTTTCTTAGTGATGAAGTAACATAAAATTTGATGATGTAGAAGAAGTAAAATATTCAAAACTATTTACATTTATAATTCCATAATACAATATGAATATGGAGAATAAATTTACTATCGATCCTTATTATATAATTTTAATTATTACCTGTTTATATGAAATATGTGTCATTAGTAATAGTCTTTTAACTTAGTGTCTTAGCTATGAAGTAACCTAAAACTTTGTGATGTAGAAGAAGAAAAATATTGAAAAAATCACATATGTTATACCATATTACACTTTTAATATGGTGACTAAAAACTATATTAAGTTTTATTATATAATATCACTTATTTACTAGATATATACAATATAATTAATTAATAGTCTTTTATCTTAGTTTCTTAGTGATGAAGTATCCTAAAATTTGGTGATGGAGAAGAAGAAAAATATTGAAATTGTTTACATCTATTATACCATAATACAATGTGAATACGGTGAATAAATATACTATCTAGCCTCATTATATAGTTTTAATTATTACGAACATATATGAAATATTTGTCATTAATTAATATTCTTTTAGCCTAGTTTCTTAGTGATGAAGTAACCTAAAATTTGGTGATGAAGAGGAAGAATATATTGAAGTTTTTTACATCTATTATACCGTAATACAATATGAATATGGAGAATAAATTTGCTACCGATCCTTATTAAATGATTTTAATTATTACTTGTGTATATGAAATATGTGTCATTAAAAAATAGTATTTTAACTTAGTGTCTTAGTGATGAAGTAAGCTAAAATTTTGTGATGGAGAAAAAGAAAAATATTGAAAAATTCAAATATGTTATACCATATTACACTGTAAATATGGTGAATAAAAACAATATTAAGCTTTATTATATAATTTCATTTATTAACTATATATATACAATAGTTGTCATTAATTAATAGTCTTTTAACCTATTTGCTTAGTGACGAAGTAATCTAAAATTGGTGATAGAGAAGAAGAAAAATATTGAAATTGTTTACATCTATTATACCATAATACAATGTGAATAATGTGAATAAATATACTATCGATCCTCATTGTATAATTTTAATTATTACGTACATATATGAAATATTTGTCATTAATTAATAGTCTTTTAACTTAGTTTCTTAGTGATGAAGTATCCTAAAATTTGGGGATGGAGAAGGCGAAAAATATTGAAATTGTTTACATCTATTATACCATAATACAATGTGAATATGGTGAATAAATATACTATCTAGCCTCATCATATAGTTTTAATTATTACGAACGTATATGATATAAGTTTCATTATTTAAGAGTCTTTTAACTTAGTTTCTTAATGATGAAGTAACATAAAATTTGATGATGTAGAAGAAGTAAAATATTCAAAACTATTTACATTTATAATTCCATAATACAATATGAATATGGAGAATAAATTTACTATCGATCCTTATTATATAATTTTAATTATTACCTGTTTATATGAAATATGTGTCATTAGTAATAGTCTTTTAACTTAGTGTCTTAGCTATGAAGTAACCTAAAATTTTGTGATGTAGAAGAAGAAAAATATTGAAAAAATAACATATTTTATACCATATTACACTTTTAATATGGTGACTAAAAACTATATTAAGCTTTATTATATAATATCACTTATTTACTAGATATATACAATATAATTAATTAATAGTCTTTTAACTTAGTTTCTTAGTGATGAAGTATCCTAAAATTTGGTGATGGAGAAGAAGAAAAATATTGAAATTGTTTACATCTATTATACCATAATACAATGTGAATACGGTGAATAAATATACTATCTAGCCTCATTATATAGTTTTAATTATTACGAACATATATGAAATATTTGTCATTAATTCATATTCTTTTAGCCTAGTTTCTTAGTGATGAAGTAACCTAAAATTTGGTGATGAAGAGGAAGAAAAATATTGAAGTTTTTTACATCTATTATACCGTAATACAATATGAATATGGAGAATAAATTTGCTACTGATCCTTATTAAATGATTTTAATTATTACTTGTGTATATCAAATATGTGTCATTAAAAAATAGTATTTTAACTTAGTGTCTTAGTGATGAAGTAAGCTAAAATTTTGTGATGGAGAAAAAGAAAAATATTGAAAAATTCAAATATGTTATACCATATTACACTGTAAATATGGTGAATAAAAACAATATTAAACTTTATTATATAATTTCATTTATTAACTATATATATATACAATAGTTGTCATTAATTAATAGTCATTTAACCTATTTGCTTAGTGACGAAGTAATCTAAAATTGGTGATAGAGAAGAAGAAAAATATTGAAATTGTTTACATCTATTATACCATAATACAATGTGAATAATGTGAATAAATATACTATCGATCCTCATTGTATAATTTTAATTATTACGTACATATATGAAATATTTGTCATTAATTAATAGTCTTTTAACTTAGTTTCATAGTGATGAAGTAACCTAAAATTTGGGGATGGAGAAGGAGAAAAATATTGAAATTGTTTACATCTATTATACCATAATACAATGTGAATATGGTGAATAAATATACTATCTAGCCTCATTATATAGTTTTAATTATTACGAACGTATATGATATAAGTTTCATTATTTAATAGTCTTTTAACTTAGTTTCTTAGTGATGAAGTAACATAAAATTTGATGATGTAGAAGAAGTAAAATATTCAAAACTATTTACATTTATAATTCCATAATACAATATGAATATGGAGAATAAATTTACTATCGATCCTTATTATATAATTTTAATTATTACCTGTTTATATGAAATATGTGTCATTAGTAATAGTCTTTTAACTTAGTGTCTTAGCTATGAAGTAACCTAAAACTTTGTGATGTAGAAGAAGAAAAATATTGAAAAAATCACATATGTTATACCATATTACACTTTTAATATGGTGACTAAAAACTATATTAAGTTTTATTATATAATATCACTTATTTACTAGATATATACAATATAATTAATTAATAGTCTTTTATCTTAGTTTCTTAGTGATGAAGTATCCTAAAATTTGGTGATGGAGAAGAAGAAAAATATTGAAATTGTTTACATCTATTATACCATAATACAATGTGAATACGGTGAATAAATATTCTATCTAGCCTCATTATATAGTTTTAATTATTACGAACATATATGAAATATTTGTCATTAATTAATATTCTTTTAGCCTAGTTTCTTAGTGATGAAGTAACCTAAAATTTGGTGATGAAGAGGAAGAATATATTGAAGTTTTTTACATCTATTATACCGTAATACAATATGAATATGGAGAATAAATTTGCTACCGATCCTTATTAAATGATTTTAATTATTACTTGTGTATATCAAATATGTGTCATTAAAAAATAGTATTTTAACTTAGTGTCTTAGTGATGAAGTAAGCTAAAATTTTGTGATGGAGAAAAAGAAAAATATTGAAAAATTCAAATATGTTATACCATATTACACTGTAAATATGGTGAATAAAAACAATATTAAGCTTTATTATATAATTTCATTTATTAACTATATATATACAATAGTTGTCATTAATTAATAGTCTTTTAACCTATTTGCTTAGTGACGAAGTAATCTAAAATTGGTGATAGAGAAGAAGAAAAATATTGAAATTGTTTACATCTATTATACCATAATACAATGTGAATAATGTGAATAAATATACTATCGATCCTCATTGTATAATTTTAATTATTACGTACATATATGAAATATTTGTCATTAATTAATAGTCTTTTAACTTAGTTTCTTAGTGATGAAGTATCCTAAAATTTGGGGATGGAGAAGGCGAAAAATATTGAAATTGTTTACATCTATTATACCATAATACAATGTGAATATGGTGAATAAATATACTATCTAGCCTCATCATATAGTTTTAATTATTACGAACGTATATGATATAAGTTTCATTATTTAATAGTCTTTTAACTTAGTTTCTTAGTGATGAAGTAACATAAAATTTGATGATGTAGAAGAAGTAAAATATTCAAAACTATTTACATTTATAATTCCATAATACAATATGAATATGGAGAATAAATTTACTATCGATCCTTATTATATAATTTTAATTATTACCTGTTTATATGAAATATGTGTCATTAGTAATAGTCTTTTAACTTAGTGTCTTAGCTATGAAGTAACCTAAAATTTTGTGATGTAGAAGAAGAAAAATATTGAAAAAATAACATATTTTATACCATATTACACTTTTAATATGGTGACTAAAAACTATATTAAGCTTTATTATATAATATCACTTATTTACTAGATATATACAATATAATTAATTAATAGTCTTTTAACTTAGTTTCTTAGTGATGAAGTATCCTAAAATTTGGTGATGGAGAAGAAGAAAAATATTGAAATTGTTTACATCTATTATACCATAATACAATGTGAATACGGTGAATAAATATACTATCTAGCCTCATTATATAGTTTTAATTATTATGAACATATATGAAATATTTGTCATTAATTAATATTCTTTTAGCCTAGTTTCTTAGTGATGAAGTAACCTAAAATTTGGTGATGAAGAGGAAGAATATATTGAAGTTTTTTACATCTATTATACCGTAATACAATATGAATATGGAGAATAAATTTGCTACTGATCCTTATTAAATGATTTTAATTATTACTTGTGTATATGAAATATGTGTCATTAAAAAATAGTATTTTAACTTAGTGTCTTAGTGATGACGTAAGCTAAAATTTTGTGATGAGAAAAAGAAAAATATTGAAAAATTCAATATTGTTATACCATAATACACTGTAAATATGGTGAATAAAAACAATATTAAGCTTTATTATATAATTTCATTTATTAACTATATATATACAATAGTTGTCATTAATTAATAGTCTTTTAACCTATTTGCTTAGTGACGAAGTAATCTAAAATTGGTGATAGAGAAGAAGAAAAATATTGAAATTGTTTACATCTATTATACCATAATACAATGTGAATAATGTGAATAAATATACTATCGATCCTCATTGTATAATTTTAATTATTACGAACATATATGAAATATTTGTCATTAATTAATAGTCTTTTAACTTAGTTTCTTAGTGATGAAGTATCCTAAAATTTGGGGATGGAGAAGGAGAAAAATATTGAAATTGTTTACATCTATTATACCATAATACAATGTGAATATGGTGAATAAATATACTATCTAGCCTCATCTTATAGTTTTAATTATTACGAACGTATATGATATAAGTTTCATTATTTAATAGGCTTTAACTTAGTTTCTTAGTGATGAAGTAACATAAAATTTGATGATGTAGAAGAAGTAAAATATTCAAAACTATTTACATTTATAATTCCATAATACAATATGAATATGGAGAATAAATATACTATCGATCCTTATTATATAATTTTAATTATTACCTGTTTATATGAAATATGTGTCATTAGTAATAGTCTTTTAACTTAGTGTCTTAGCTATGAAGTAACCTAAAATTTTATGATGTAGAAGAAGAAAAATATTGAAAAAATCACATATGTTATACCATATTACACTTTTAATATGGTGACTAAAAACTATATTAAGCTTTATTATATAATATCACTTATTTACTAGATATATACAATATTTGTAATTAATTAATAGTCTTTTAACTTAGTTTCTTAGTGATGAAGTAAGCTAAAATTTTGTGATGGAGAAAAAGAAAAATATTGAAAAATTCAAATATGTTATACCATATTACACTGTAAATATGGTGAATAAAAACAATATTAAGCTTTATTATATAATTTCATTTATTAACTATATATATATACAATAGTTGTCATTAATTAATAGTCATTTAACCTATTTGCTTAGTGACGAAGTAATCTAAAATTGGTGATAGAGAAGAAGAAAAATATTGAAATTGTTTACATATATTATACCATAATACAATGTGAATAATGTGAATAAATATACTATCGATCCTCATTGTATAATTTTAATTATTACGTACATATATGAAATATTTTTCATTAATTAATAGTCTTTTAACTTAGTTTCTTAGTGATGAAGTAACCTAAAATTTGGGGATGGAGAAGGAGAAAAATATTGAAATTGTTTACATCTATTATACCATAATACAATGTGAATATGGTGAATAAATATACTATCTAGCCTCATCATATAGTTTTAATTATTACGAACGTATATGATATAAGTTTCATTATTTAATAGTCTTTTAACTTAGTTTCTTAGTGATGAAGTAACATAAAATTTTATGATGTAGAAGAAGTAAAATATTCAAAACTATTTACATTTATAATTCCATAATACAATATGAATATGGAGAATAAATTTACTATCGATCCTTATTATATAATTTTAATTATTACCTGTTTATATGAAATATGTGTCATTAGTAATAGGCTTTTAACTTAGTGTCTTAGCTATGAAGTAACCTAAAATTTTGTGATGTAGAAGAAGAAAAATATTGAAAAAATCACATATGTTATACCATATTACACTTTTAATATGGTGACTAAAAACTATATTAAGCTTTATTATATAATATCACTTATTTACTAGATATATACAATATAATTAATTAATAGTCTTTTATCTTAGTTTCTTAGTGATGAAGTATCCTAAAATTTGGTGATGGAGAAGAAGAAAAATATTGAAATTGTTTACATCTATTATACCATAATACAATGTGAATACGGTGAATAAATATACTATCTAGCCTCATTATATAGTTTTAATTATTACGAACATATATGAAATATTTGTCATTAATTAATATTCTTTTAGCCTAGTTTCTTAGTGATGAAGTAACCTAAAATTTGGTGATGAAGAGGAAGAATATATTGAAGTTTTTTACATCTATTATACCGTAATACAATATGAATATGGAGAATAAATTTGCTACAGATCCTTATTAAATGATTTTAATTATTACTTGTGTATATGAAATATGTGTCATTAAAAAATAGTATTTTAACTTAGTGTCTTAGTGATGAAGTAAGCTAAAATTTTGTGATGGAGAAAAAGAAAAATATTGAAAAATTCAAATATGTTATACCATATTACACTGTAAATATGGTGAATAAAAACAATATTAAGCTTTATTATATAATTTCATTTATTAACTATATATATACAATAGTTGTCATTAATTAATAGCCTTTTAACCTATTTGCTTAGTGACGAAGTAATCTAAAATTGGTGATAGAGAAGAAGAAAAATATTGAAATTGTTTACATCTATTATACCATAATACAATGTGAATAATTTGAATAAATATACTATCGATCCTCATTGTATAATTTTAATTATTACGTACATATATGAAATATTTGTCATTAATTAATAGTCTTTTAACTTAGTTTCTTAGTGATGAAGTATCCTAAAATTTGGGGATGGAGAAGGAGAAAAATATTGAAATTGTTTACATCTATTATACCATAATAAAATGTGAATATGGTGAATAAATATACTATCTAGCCTCATCATATAGTTTTAATTATTACGAACGTATATGATATAAGTTTCGTTATTTAATAGTCTTTTAACTTAGTTTCTTAGTGATGAAGTAACATAAAATTTGATGATGTAGAAGAAGTAAAATATTCAAAACTATTTACATTTATAATTCCATAATACAATATGAATATGGAGAATAAATTTACTATCGATCCTTATTATATAATTTTAATTATTACCTGTTTATATGAAATATGTGTCATTAGTAATAGTCTTTTAACTTAGTGTCTTAGCTATGAAGTAACCTAAAATTTTGTGATGTAGAAGAAGAAAAATATTGAAAAAATCACATATTTTATACCATATTACACTTTTAATATGGTGACTAAAAACTATATTAAGCTTTATTATATAATATCACTTATTTACTAGATATATACAATATAATTAATTAATAGTCTTTTAACTTAGTTTCTTAGTGATGAAGTATCCTAAAATTTGGTGATGGAGAAGAAGAAAAATATTGAAATTGTTTACATCTATTATACCATAATACAATGTGAATACGGTGAATAAATATACTATCTAGCCTCATTATATAGTTTTAATTATTACGAACATATATGAAATATTTGTCATTAATTAATATTCTTTTAGCCTAGTTTCTTAGTGATGAAGTAACCTAAAATTTGGTGATGAAGAGGAAGAATATATTGAAGTTTTTTACATCTATATACCGTAATACAATATGAATATGGAGAATAAATTTGCTACTGATCCTTATTAAATGATTTTAATTATTACTTGTGTATATGAAATATGTGTCATTAAAAAATAGTATTTTAACTTAGTGTCTTAGTGATGAAGTAAGCTAAAATTTTGTGATGGAGAAAAAGAAAAATATTGAAAAATTCAAATATGTTATACCATATTACACTGTAAATATGGTGAATAAAAACAATATTAAGCTTTATTATATAATTTCATTTATTAACTATATATATACAATAGTTGTCATTAATTAATAGTCTTTTAACCTATTTGCTTAGTGACGAAGTAATCTAAAATTGGTGATAGAGAAGAAGAAAAATATTGAAATTGTTTACATCTATTATACCATAATACAATGTGAATAATGTGAATAAATATACTATCGATCCTCATTATATAATTTTAATTATTACGAACATATATGAAATATTTGTCATTAATTAATAGTCTTTTAACTTAGTTTCTTAGTGATGAAGTATCCTAAAATTTGGGGATGGAGAAGGAGAAAAATATTGAAATTGTTTACATCTATTATACCATAATACAATGTGAATATGGTGAATAAATATACTATCTAGCCTCATCATATAGTTTTAATTATTACGAACGTATATGATATAAGTTTCATTATTTAATAGGCTTTTAA
The DNA here is from genome assembly GCA_948472305.1 of Vicia faba. Taxonomy (NCBI): domain Eukaryota; kingdom Viridiplantae; phylum Streptophyta; class Magnoliopsida; order Fabales; family Fabaceae; genus Vicia; species Vicia faba. Next base: position 20,800 of record CATIWC010003863.1, on the reverse strand, counting down.
CTTAGTTTCTTAGTGATGAAGTAACATAAAATTTGATGATGTAGAAGAAGTGAAATATTCAAAACTATTTACATTTATAATTCCATAATACAATATGAATATGGAGAATAAATATACTATCGATCCTTATTATATAATTTTAATTATTACCTGTTTATATGAAATATGTGTCATTAGTAATAGTCTTTTAACTTAGTGTCTTAGCTATGAAGTAACCTAAAATTTTATGACGTAGAAGAAGAAAAATATTGAAAAAATCACATATGTTATACCATATTACACTTTTAATATGGTGACTAAAAACTATATTAAGCTTTATTATATAATATCACTTATTTACTAGATATATACAATATTTGTAATTAATTAATAGTCTTTTAACTTAGTTTCTTAGTGATGAAGTATCCTAAAATTTGGTGATGGAGAAGAAGAAAAATATTGAAATTTTTTACATCTATTATGCCATAATACAATGTTAATATGGTGAATAAATATACTATCTAGCCTCATTATATAGTTTTAATTATTACGAACATATATGAAATATTTGTCATTAATTAATATTCTTTTAGACTAGTTTCTTAGTGATGAAGTAACCTAAAATTTGGTGATGAAGAGGAAGAAAAATATTTAAGTTATTTACATCTATTATACCGTAATACATTATGAATATGGAGAATAAATTTGCTACCGATCCTTATTAAATGATTTTAATTATTACTTGTGTATATGAAATATGTGTCATTAAAAAATAGTATTTTAACTTAGTGTCTTAGTGATGAAGTAAGCTAAAATTTTGTGATGGAGAAAAAGAAAAATATAGAAAAATTCAAATATGTTATACCATATTACACTGTAAATAAGGTGAATAAAAACAATATTAAGCTTTATTATATAATTTCATTTATTAACTATATATATATATACAATAGTTGTCATTAATTAATAGTCTTTTAACCTATTTGCTTAGTGACGAAGTAATCTAAAATTGGTGATAGAGAAGAAGAAAAATATTGAAATTGTTTACATCTATTATACCATAATACAATGTGAATAATGTGAATAAATATACTATCGATCCTCATTGTATAATTTTAATTATTACGAACATATATGAAATATTTGTCATTAATTAATAGTCTTTTAACTTAGTTTCTTAGTGATGAAGTATCCTAAAATTTGGGGATGGAGAAGGAGAAAAATATTGAAATTGTTTACATCTATTATACCATAATACAATGTGAATATGGTGAATAAATATACTATCTAGCCTCATCATATAGTTTTAATTATTACGAACGTATATGATATAAGTTTCATTATTTAATAGGCTTTTAACTTAGTTTCTTAGTGATGAAGTAACATAAAATTTGATGATGTAGAAGAAGTGAAATATTCAAAACTATTTACATTTATAATTCCATAATACAATATAAATATGGAGAATAAATATACTATCGATCCTTATTATATAATTTTAATTATTACCTGTTTATATGAAATATGTGTCATTAGTAATAGTCTTTTAACTTAGTGTCTTAGCTATGAAGTAACCTAAAATTTTATGATGTAGAAGAAGAAAAATATTGAAAAAATCACATATGTTATACCATATTACACTTTTAATATGGTGACTAAAAACTATATTAAGCTTTATTATATAATATCACTTATTTACTAGATATATACAATATTTGTAATTAATTAATAGTCTTTTAACTTAGTTTCTTAGTGATGAAGTATCCTAAAATTTGGTGATGGAGAAGAAGAAAAATATTGAAATTGTTTACATCTATTATGCCATAATACAATGTGAATATGGTGAATAAATATACTATCTAGCCTCATTATATAGTTTTAATTATTACGAACATATATGAAATATAGGTCATTAATTAATATTCTTTTAGACTTGTTTCTTAGTGATGAAGTAACCTAAAATTTGGTGATGAAGAGGAAGAAAAATATTGAAGTTGTTTACATCTATTATACCGTAATACATTATGAATATGGAGAATACATTTGCTACCGATACTTATTAAATGATTTTAATTATTACTTGTGTATATGAAATATGTGTCATTAAAAATAGTATTTTAACTTAGTGTCTTAGTGATGAAGTAAGCTAAAATTTTGTGATGGAGAAAAAGAAAAATATAGAAAAATTCAAATATGTTATACCATATTACACTGTAAATAAGGTGAATAAAAACAATATAAGCTTTATTATATAATTTCATTTATTAACTATATATATATACAATAGTTGTCATTAATTAATAGTCTTTTAACCTATTTGCTTAGTGACGAAGTAATCTAAAATTGGTGATAGAGAAGAAGAAAAATATTGAAATTGTTTACATCTATTATACCATAATACAATGTGAATAATGTGAATAAATATACTATCGATCCTCATTGTATAATTTTAATTATTACGAACATATATGAAATATTTGTCATTAATTAATAGTCTTTTAACTTAGTTTCTTAGTGATGAAGTATCCTAAAATTTGGGGATGGAGAAGGAGAAAAATATTGAAATTGTTTACATCTATTATACCATAATACAATGTGAATATGGTGAATAAATATACTATCTAGCCTCATCATATAGTTTTAATTATTACGAACGTATATGATATAAGTTTCATTATTTAATAGGCTTTTAACTTAGTTTCTTAGTGATGAAGTAACATAAAATTTGATGATGTAGAAGAAGTAAAATATTCAAAACTATTTACATTTATAATTCCATAATACAATATGAATATGGAGAATAAATATACTATCGATCCTTATTATATAATTTTAATTATTACCTATTTATATGAAATATGTGTCATTAGTAATAGTCTTTTAACTTAGTGTCTTAGCTATGAAGTAACCTAAAATTTTGTGATGTAGAAGAAGAAAAATATTGAAAAATCACATATGTTATACCATATTACACTTTTAATATGGTGACTAAAAACTATATTAAGCTTTATTATATAATATCACTTAATTACTAGATATATACAATATTTGTAATTAATTAATAGTCTTTTAACTTAGTTTCTTAGTGATGAAGTATCCTAAAATTTGGTGATGGAGAAGAAGAAAAATATTGAAATTGTTTACATCTATTATGCCATAATACAACGTGAATATGGTGAATAAATATACTATCTAGCCTCATTATATTGTTTTAATTATTACGAACATATATGAAATATTTGTCATTAATTAATATTCTTTTAGACTAGTTTCTTAGTGATGAAGTAACCTAAAATTTGGTGATGAAGTGGAAGAAAAATATTGAAGATGTTTACATCTATTATACCGTAATACAATATGAATATGGAGAATAAATTTGCTACCGATCCTTATTAAATGATTTTAATTATTACTTGTGTATATGAAATATGTGTCATTAAAAAATAGTATTTTAACTTAGTGTCTTAGTGATGAAGTAAGCAAAAATCTTGTGATGGAGAAAAAGAAAAATTTAGAAAAAATTCAAATATGTTATACCATATTACACTGTAAATAAGGTGAATAAAAACAATATTAAGCTTTATTATATAATTTCATTTATTAACTATATATATATATAATAGTTGTCATTAATTAATAGTCTTTTAACCTATTTGCTTAGTGACGAAGTAATCTAAAATTGGTGATAGAGATGAAGAAAAATATTGAAATTGTTTACATCTATTATACCATAATACAATGTGAATAATGTGAATAAATATACTATCGATCCTCATTGTATAATTTTAATTATTACGAACATATATGAAATATTTGTCATTAATTAATAGTCTTTTAACTTAGTTTCTTAGTGATGAAGTATCCTAAAATTTGGGGATGGAGAAGGAGAAAAATATTGAAATTGTTTACATCTATTATACCATAATACAATGTGAATATGGTGAATAAATATACTATCTAGCCTCATCATATAGTTTTAATTATTACGAACGTATATGATATAAGTTTCATTATTTAATAGGCTTTTAACTTAGTTTCTTAGTGATGAAGTAACATAAAATTTGATGATGTAGAAGAAGTAAAATATTCAAAACTATTTACATTTATAATTTCATAATACAATATGAATATGGAGAATAAATTTACTATCGATCCTTATTATATAATTTTAATTATTACCTGTTTATATGAAATATGTGTCATTAGTAATAGTCTTTTAACTTAGTGTCTTAGCTATGAAGTAACCTAAAATTTTGTGATGTAGAAGAAGAAAAATATTGAAAAAATCACATATTTTATACCATATTACACTTTTAATATGGTGACTAAAAACTATATTAAGCTTTATTATATAATATCACTTATTTACTAGATATATACAATATTTGTAATTAATTAATAGTCTTTTAACTTAGTTTCTTAGTGATGAAGTATCCTAAAATTTGGTGATGGAGAAGAAGAAAAATATTGAAATTGTTTACATCTATTATGCCATAATACAACGTGAATATGGTGAATAAATATACTATCTAGCCTCATTATATTGTTTTAATTATTACGAACATATATGAAATATTTGTCATTAATTAATATTCTTTTAGCCTAGTTTCTTAGTGATGAAGTAACCTAAAATTTGGTGATGAAGAGGAAGAATATATTGAAGTTTTTTACATCTATTATACCGTAATACAATATGAATATGGAGAATAAATTTGCTACCGATCCTTATTAAATGATTTTAATTATTACTTGTGTATATGAAATATGTGTCATTAAAAAATAGTATTTTAACTTAGTGTCTTAGTGATGAAGTAAGCAAAAATCTTGTGATGGAGAAAAAGAAAAATATAGAAAAATTCAAATATGTTATACCATATTACACTGTAAATATGGTGAATAAAAACAATATTAAGCTTTATTATATAATTTCATTTATTAACTATATATATACAATAGTTGTCATTAATTAATAGTCTTTTAACCTATTTGCTTAGTGACGAAGTAATCTAAAATTGGTGATAGAGAAGAAGAAAAATATTGAAATTGTTTACATCTATTATACCATAATACAATGTGAATAATGTGAATAAATATACTATCGATCCTCATTGTATAATTTTAATTATTACGTACATATATGAAATATTTGTCATTAATTAATAGTCTTTTAACTTAGTTTCTTAGTGATGAAGTATCCTAAAATTTGGGGATGGAGAAGGCGAAAAATATTGAAATTGTTTACATCTATTATACCATAATACAATGTGAATATGGTGAATAAATATACTATCTAGCCTCATCATATAGTTTTAATTATTACGAACGTATATGATATAAGTTTCATTATTTAATAGTCTTTTAACTTAGTTTCTTAGTGATGAAGTAACATAAAATTTGATGATGTAGAAGAAGTAAAATATTCAAAACTATTTACATTTATAATTCCATAATACAATATGAATATGGAGAATAAATTTACTATCGATCCTTATTATATAATTTTAATTATTACCTGTTTATATGAAATATGTGTCATTAGTAATAGTCTTTTAACTTAGTGTCTTAGCTATGAAGTAACCTAAAATTTTGTGATGTAGAAGAAGAAAAATATTGAAAAAAATCACATATTTTATACCATATTACACTTTTAATATGGTGACTAAAAACTATATTAAGCTTTATTATATAATATCACTTATTTACTAGATATATACAATATAATTAATTAATAGTCTTTTAACTTAGTTTCTTAGTGATGAAGATCCTAAAATTTGGTGATGGAGAAGAAGAAAAATATTGAAATTGTTTACATCTATTATACCATAATACAATGTGAATACGGTGAATAAATATACTATCTAGCCTCATTATATAGTTTTAATTATTACGAACATATATGAAATATTTGTCATTAATTAATATTCTTTTAGCCTAGTTTCTTAGTGATGAAGTAACCTAAAATTTGGTGATGAAGAGGAAGAATATATTGAAGTTTTTTACATCTATTATACCGTAATACAATATGAATATGGAGAATAAATTTGCTACCGATCCTTATTAAATGATTTTAATTATTACTTGTGTATATGAAATATGTGTCATTAAAAAATAGTATTTTAACTTAGTGTCTTAGTGATGAAGTAAGCAAAAATCTTGTGATGGAGAAAAAGAAAAATATAGAAAAATTCAAATATGTTATACCATATTACACTGTAAATATGGTGAATAAAAACAATATTAAGCTTTATTATATAATTTCATTTATTAACTATATATATACAATAGTTGTCATTAATTAATAGTCTTTTAACCTATTTGCTTAGTGACGAAGTAATCTAAAATTGGTGATAGAGAAGAAGAAAAATATTGAAATTGTTTACATCTATTATACCATAATACAATGTGAATAATGTGAATAAATATACTATCGATCCTCATTGTATAATTTTAATTATTACGTACATATATGAAATATTTGTCATTAATTAATAGTCTTTTAACTTAGTTTCTTAGTGATGAAGTATCCTAAAATTTGGGGATGGAGAAGGCGAAAAATATTGAAATTGTTTACATCTATTATACCATAATACAATGTGAATATGGTGAATAAATATACTATCTAGCCTCATCATATAGTTTTAATTATTACGAACGTATATGATATAAGTTTCATTATTTAATAGTCTTTTAACTTAGTTTCTTAGTGATGAAGTAACATAAAATTTGATGATGTAGAAGAAGTAAAATATTCAAAACTATTTACATTTATAATTCCATAATACAATATGAATATGGAGAATAAATTTACTATCGATCCTTATTATATAATTTTAATTATTACCTGTTTATATGAAATATGTGTCATTAGTAATAGTCTTTTAACTTAGTGTCTTAGCTATGAAGTAACCTAAAATTTTGTGATGTAGAAGAAGAAAAATATTGAAAAAATCACATATTTTATACCATATTACACTTTTAATATGGTGACTAAAAACTATATTAAGCTTTATTATATAATATCACTTATTTACTAGATATATACAATATAATTAATTAATAGTCTTTTAACTTAGTTTCTTAGTGATGAAGTATCCTAAAATTTGGTGATGGAGAAGAAGAAAAATATTGAAATTGTTTACATCTATTATACCATAATACAATGTGAATACGGTGAATAAATATACTATCTAGCCTCATTATATAGTTTTAATTATTACGAACATATATGAAATATTTGTCATTAATTAATATTCTTTTAGCCTAGTTTCTTAGTGATGAAGTAACCTAAAATTTGGTGATGAAGAGGAAGAATATATTGAAGTTTTTTACATCTATTATACCGTAATACAATATGAATATGGAGAATAAATTTGCTACTGATCCTTATTAAATGATTTTAATTATTACTTGTGTATATGAAATATGTGTCATTAAAAAATAGTATTTTAACTTAGTGTCTTAGTGATGAAGTAAGCTAAAATTTTGTGATGGAGAAAAAGAAAAATATTGAAAAATTCAATTATGTTATACCATAATACACTGTAAATATGGTGAATAAAAACAATATTAAGCTTTATTATATAATTTCATTTATTAACTATATATATACAATAGTTGTCATTAATTAATAGTCTTTTAACCTATTTGCTTAGTGACGAAGTAATCTAAAATTGGTGATAGAGAAGAAGAAAAATATTGAAATTGTTTACATCTATTATACCATAATACAATGTGAATAATGTGAATAAATATACTATCGATCCTCATTGTATAATTTTAATTATTACGAACATATATGAAATATTTGTCATTAATTAATAGTCTTTTAACTTAGTTTCTTAGTGATGAAGTATCCTAAAATTTGGGGATGGAGAAGGAGAAAAATATTGAAATTGTTTACATCTATTATACCATAATACAATGTGAATATGGTGAATAAATATACTATCTAGCCTCATCATATAGTTTTAATTATTACGAACGTATATGATATAAGTTTCATTATTTAATAGGCTTTTAACTTAGTTTCTTAGTGATGAAGTAACATAAAATTTGATGATGTAGAAGAAGTAAAATATTCAAAACTATTTACATTTATAATTCCATAATACAATATGAATATGGAGAATAAATATACTATCGATCCTTATTATATAATTTTAATTATTACCTGTTTATATGAAATATGTGTCATTAGTAATAGTCTTTTAACTTAGTGTCTTAGCTATGAAGTAACCTAAAATTTTATGATGTAGAAGAAGAAAAATATTGAAAAAATCACATATGTTATACCATATTACACTTTTAATATGGTGACTAAAAACTATATTAAGCTTTATTATATAATATCACTTATTTACTAGATATATACAATATTTGTAATTAATTAATAGTCTTTTAACTTAGTTTCTTAGTGATGAAGTAAGCTAAAATTTTGTGATGGAGAAAAAGAAAAATATTGAAAAATTCAAATATGTTATACCATATTACACTGTAAATATGGTGAATAAAAACAATATTAAGCTTTATTATATAATTTCATTTATTAACTATATATATATACAATAGTTGTCATTAATTAATAGTCATTTAACCTATTTGCTTAGTGACGAAGTAATCTAAAATTGGTGATAGAGAAGAAGAAAAATATTGAAATTGTTTACATATATTATACCATAATACAATGTGAATAATGTGAATAAATATACTATCGATCCTCATTGTATAATTTTAATTATTACGTACATATATGAAATATTTGTCATTAATTAATAGTCTTTTAACTTAGTTTCTTAGTGATGAAGTAACCTAAAATTTGGGGATGGAGAAGGAGAAAAATATTGAAATTGTTTACATCTATTATACCATAATACAATGTGAATATGGTGAATAAATATACTATCTAGCCTCATCATATAGTTTTAATTATTACGAACGTATATGATATAAGTTTCATTATTTAATAGTCTTTTAACTTAGTTTCTTAGTGATGAAGTAACATAAAATTTTATGATGTAGAAGAAGTAAAATATTCAAAACTATTTACATTTATAATTCCATAATACAATATGAATATGGAGAATAAATTTACTATCGATCCTTATTATATAATTTTAATTATTACCTGTTTATATGAAATATGTGTCATTAGTAATAGGCTTTTAACTTAGTGTCTTAGCTATGAAGTAACCTAAAATTTTGTGATGTAGAAGAAGAAAAATATTGAAAAAATCACATATGTTATACCATATTACACTTTTAATATGGTGACTAAAAACTATATTAAGCTTTATTATATAATATCACTTATTTACTAGATATATACAATATAATTAATTAATAGTCTTTTATCTTAGTTTCTTAGTGATGAAGTATCCTAAAATTTGGTGATGGAGAAGAAGAAAAATATTGAAATTGTTTACATCTATTATACCATAATACAATGTGAATACGGTGAATAAATATACTATCTAGCCTCATTATATAGTTTTAATTATTACGAACATATATGAAATATTTGTCATTAATTAATATTCTTTTAGCCTAGTTTCTTAGTGATGAAGTAACCTAAAATTTGGTGGTGAAGAGGAAGAATATATTGAAGTTTTTAACATCTATTATACCGTAATACAATATGAATATGGAGAATAAATTTGCTACAGATCCTTATTAAATGATTTTAATTATTACTTGTGTATATGAAATATGTGTCATTAAAAAATAGTATTTTAACTTAGTGTCTTAGTGATGAAGTAAGCTAAAATTTTGTGATGGAGAAAAAGAAAAATATTGAAAAATTCAAATATGTTATACCATATTACACTGTAAATATGGTGAATAAAAACAATATTAAGCTTTATTATATAATTTCATTTATTAACTATATATATACAATAGTTGTCATTAATTAATAGTCTTTTAACCTATTTGCTTAGTGACGAAGTAATCTAAAATTGGTGATAGAGAAGAAGAAAAATATTGAAATTGTTTACATCTATTATACCATAATACAATGTGAATAATGTGAATAAATATACTATCGATCCTCATTGTATAATTTTAATTATTACGTACATATATGAAATATTTGTCATTAATTAATAGTCTTTTAACTTAGTTTCTTAGTGATGAAGTATCCTAAAATTTGGGGATGGAGAAGGAGAAAAATATTGAAATTGTTTACATCTATTATACCATAATAAAATGTGAATATGGTGAATAAATATACTATCTAGCCTCATCATATAGTTTTAATTATTACGAACGTATATGATATAAGTTTCATTATTTAATAGTCTTTTAACTTAGTTTCTTAGTGATGAAGTAACATAAAATTTGATGATGTAGAAGAAGTAAAATATTCAAAACTATTTACATTTATAATTCCATAATACAATATGAATATGGAGAATAAATTTACTATCGATCCTTATTATATAATTTTAATTATTACCTGTTTATATGAAATATGTGTCATTAGTAATAGTCTTTTAACTTAGTGTCTTAGCTATGAAGTAACCTAAACTTTTGTGATGTAGAAGAAGAAAAATATTGAAAAAATCACATATTTTATACCATATTACACTTTTAATATGGTGACTAAAAACTATATTAAGCTTTATTATATAATATCACTTATTTACTAGATATATACAATATAATTAATTAATAGTCTTTTAACTTAGTTTCTTAGTGATGAAGTATCCTAAAATTTGGTGATGGAGAAGAAGAAAAATATTGAAATTGTTTACATCTATTATACCATAATACAATGTGAATACGGTGAATAAATATACTATCTAGCCTCATTATATAGTTTTAATTATTACGAACATATATGAAATATTTGTCATTAATTAATATTCTTTTAGCCTAGTTTCTTAGTGATGAAGTAACCTAAAATTTGGTGATGAAGAGGAAGAATATATTGAAGTTTTTTACATCTATTATACCGTAATACAATATGAATATGGAGAATAAATTTGCTACCGATCCTTATTAAATGATTTTAATTATTACTTGTGTATATGAAATATGTGTCATTAAAAAATAGTATTTTAACTTAGTGTCTTAGTGATGAAGTAAGCAAAAATCTTGTGATGGAGAAAAAGAAAAATATAGAAAAATTCAAATATGTTATACCATATTACACTGTAAATATGGTGAATAAAAACAATATTAAGCTTTATTATATAATTTCATTTATTAACTATATATATACAATAGTTGTCATTAATTAATAGTCTTTTAACCTATTTGCTTAGTGACGAAGTAATCTAAAATTGGTGATAGAGAAGAAGAAAAATATTGAAATTGTTTACATCTATTATACCATAATACAATGTGAATAATGTGAATAAATATACTTTCGATCCTCATTGTATAATTTTAATTATTACGAACATATATGAAATATTTGTCATTAATTAATAGTCTTTTAACTTAGTTTCTTAGTGATGAAGTATCCTAAAATTTGGGGATGGAGAAGGAGAAAAATATTGAAATTGTTTACATCTATTATACCATAATACAATGTGAATATGGTGAATAAATATACTATCTAGCCTCATCATATAGTTTTAATTATTACGAACGTATATGATATAAGTTTCATTATTTAATAGGCTTTTAACTTAGTTTCTTAGTGATGAAGTAACATAAAATTTGATGATGTAGAAGAAGTGAAATATTCAAAACTATTTACATTTATAATTCCATAATACAATATGAATATGGAGAATAAATATACTATCGATCCTTATTATATAATTTTAATTATTACCTATTTATATGAAATATGTGTCATTAGTAATAGTCTTTTAACTTAGTGTCTTAGCTATGAAGTAACCTAAAATTTTGTGATGTAGAAGAAGAAAAATATTGAAAAATCACATATGTTATACCATATTACACTTTTAATATGGTGACTAAAAACTATATTAAGCTTTATTATATAATATCACTTATTTACTAGATATATACAATATTTGTAATTAATTAATAGTCTTTTAACTTAGTTTCTTAGTGATGAAGTATCCTAAAATTTGGTGATGGAGAAGAAGAAAAATATTGAAATTGTTTACATCTATTATGCCATAATACAACGTGAATATGGTGAATAAATATACTATCTAGCCTCATTATATTGTTTTAATTATTACGAACATATATGAAATATTTGTCATTAATTAATATTCTTTTAGACTAGTTTCTTAGTGATGAAGTAACCTAAAATTTGGTGATGAAGTGGAAGAAAAATATTGAAGATGTTTACATCTATTATACCGTAATACAATATGAATATGGAGAATAAATTTGCTACCGATCCTTATTAAATGATTTTAATTATTACTTGTGTATATGAAATATGTGTCATTAAAAAATAGTATTTTAACTTAGTGTCTTAGTGATGAAGTAAGCAAAAATCTTGTGATGGAGAAAAAGAAAAATTTAGAAAAAATTCAAATATGTTATACCATATTACACTGTAAATAAGGTGAATAAAAACAATATTAAGCTTTATTATATAATTTCATTTATTAACTATATATATATATAATAGTTGTCATTAATTAATAGTCTTTTAACCTATTTGCTTAGTGACGAAGTAATCTAAAATTGGTGATAGAGATGAAGAAAAATATTGAAATTGTTTACATCTATTATACCATAATACAATGTGAATAATGTGAATAAATATACTATCGATCCTCATTGTATAATTTTAATTATTACGAACATATATGAAATATTTGTCATTAATTAATAGTCTTTTAACTTAGTTTCTTAGTGATGAAGTATCCTAAAATTTGGGGATGGAGAAGGAGAAAAATATTGAAATTGTTTACATCTATTATACCATAATACAATGTGAATATGGTGAATAAATATACTATCTAGCCTCATCATATAGTTTTAATTATTACGAACGTATATGATATAAGTTTCATTATTTAATAGGCTTTTAACTTAGTTTCTTAGTGATGAAGTAACATAAAATTTGATGATGTAGAAGAAGTGAAATATTCAAACTATTTACATTTATAATTCCATAATACAATATGAACATGGAGAATAAATATACTATCGATCCTTATTATATAATTTTAATTATTACCTGTTTATATGAAATATGTGTCATTAGTAATAGTCTTTTAACTTAGTGTCTTAGCTATGAAGTAACCTAAAATTTTATGATGTAGAAGAAGAAAAATATTGAAAAAATCACATATGTTATACCATATTACACTTTTAATATGGTGACTAAAAACTATATTAAGCTTTATTATATAATATCACTTATTTACTAGATATATACAATATTTGTAATTAATTAATAGTCTTTTAACTTAGTTTCTTAGTGATGAAGTATCCTAAAATTTGGTGATGGAGAAGAAGAAAAATATTGAAATTGTTTACATCTATTATGCCATAATACAATGTGAATATGGTGAATAAATATACTATCTAGCCTCATTATATAGTTTTAATTATTACGAACATATATGAAATATAGGTCATTAATTAATATTCTTTTAGACTTGTTTCTTAGTGATGAAGTAACCTAAAATTTGGTGATGAAGAGGAAGAAAAATATTGAAGTTGTTTACATCTATTATACCGTAATACATTATGAATATGGAGAATAAATTTGCTACCGATCCTTATTAAATGATTTTAATTATTACTTGTGTATATGAAATATGTGTCATTAAAAAATAGTATTTTAACTTAGTGTCTTAGTGATGAAGTAAGCAAAAATCTTGTGATGGAGAAAAAGAAAAATTTAGAAAAAATTCAAATATGTTATACCATATTACACTGTAAATAAGGTGAATAAAAACAATATTAAACTTTATTATATAATTTCATTTATTAACTATATATATATATAATAGTTGTCATTAATTAATAGTCTTTTAACCTATTTCCTTAGTGACGAAGTAATCTAAAATTGGTGATAGAGATGAAGAAAAATATTGAAATTGTTTACATCTATTATACCATAATACAATGTGAATAATGTGAATAAATATACTATCGATCCTCATTGTATAATTTTAATTATTACGAACATATATGAAATATTTGTCATTAATTAATAGTCTTTTAACTTAGTTTCTTAGTGATGAAGTAGTATCCTAAAATTTGGGGATGGAGAAGGAGAAAAATATTGAAATTGTTTACATCTATTATACCATAATACAATGTGAATATGGTGAATAAATATACTATCTAGCCTCATCATATAGTTTTAATTATTACGAACGTATATGATATAAGTTTCATTATTTAATAGGCTTTTAACTTAGTTTCTTAGTGATGAAGTAACATAAAATTTGATGATGTAGAAGAAGTGAAATATTCAAAACTATTTACATTTATAATTCCATAATACAATATGAATATGGAGAATAAATATACTATCGATCCTTATTATATAATTTTAATTATTACCTGTTTATATGAAATATGTGTCATTAGTAATAGTCTTTTAACTTAGTGTCTTAGCTATGAAGTAACCTAAAATTTTATGATGTAGAAGAAGAAAAATATTGAAAAAATCACATATGTTATACCATATTACACTTTTAATATGGTGACTAAAAACTATATTAAGCTTTATTATATAATATCACTTATTTACTAGATATATACAATATTTGTAATTAATTAATAGTCTTTTAACTTAGTTTCTTAGTGATGAAGTATCCTAAAATTTGGTGATGGAGAAGAAGAAAAATATTGAAATTGTTTACATCTATTATGCCATAATACAATGTGAATATGGTGAATAAATATACTATCTAGCCTCATTATATAGTTTTAATTATTACGAACATATATGAAATATAGGTCATTAATTAATATTCTTTTAGACTTGTTTCTTAGTGATGAAGTAACCTAAAATTTGGTGATGAAGAGGAAGAAAAATATTGAAGTTGTTTACATCTATTATACCGTAATACATTATGAATATGGAGAATAAATTTGCTACCGATCCTTATTAAATGATTTTAATTATTACTTGTGTATATGAAATATGTGTCATTAAAAAATAGTATTTTAACTTAGTGTCTTAGTGATGAAGTAAGCTAAAATTTTGTGATGGAGAAAAAGAAAAATATAGAAAAATTCAAATATGTTATACCATATTACACTGTAAATAAGGTGAATAAAAACAATATTAAGCTTTATTATATAATTTCATTTATTACTATATATATATACAATAGTTGTCATTAATTAATAGTCTTTTAACCTATTTGCTTAGTGACGAAGTAATCTAAAATTGGTGATAGAGAAGAAGAAAAATATTGAAATTGTTTACATCTATTATACCATAATACAATGTGAATAATGTGAATAAATATACTATCGATCCTCATTGTATAATTTTAATTATTACGAACATATATGAAATATTTGTCATTAATTAATAGTCTTTTAACTTAGTTTCTTAGTGATGAAGTATCCTAAAATTTGGGGATGGAGAAGGAGAAAAATATTGAAATTGTTTACATCTATTATACCATAATACAATGTGAATATGGTGAATAAATATACTATCTAGCCTCATCATATAGTTTTAATTATTACGAACGTATATGATATAAGTTTCATTATTTAATAGGCTTTTAACTTAGTTTCTTAGTGATGAAGTAACATAAAATTTGATGATGTAGAAGAAGTAAAAATTCAAAACTATTTACATTTATAATTCCATAATACAATATGAATATGGAGAATAAATATACTATCGATCCTTATTATATAATTTTAATTATTACCTATTTATATGAAATATGTGTCATTAGTAATAGTCTTTTAACTTAGTGTCTTAGCTATGAAGTAACCTAAAATTTTGTGATGTAGAAGAAGAAAAATATTGAAAAATCACATATGTTATACCATATTACACTTTTAATATGGTGACTAAAAACTATATTAAGCTTTATTATATAATATCACTTATTTACTAGATATATACAATATTTGTAATTAATTAATAGTCTTTTAACTTAGTTTCTTAGTGATGAAGTATCCTAAAATTTGGTGATGGAGAAGAAGAAAAATATTGAAATTGTTTACATCTATTATGCCATAATACAAGGTGAATATGGTGAATAAATATACTATCTAGCCTCATTATATTGTTTTAATTATTACGAACATATATGAAATATTTGTCATTAATTAATATTCTTTTAGACTAGTTTCTTAGTGATGAAGTAACCTAAAATTTGGTGATGAAGTGGAAGAAAAATATTGAAGATGTTTACATCTATTATACCGTAATACAATATGAATATGGAGAATAAATTTGCTACCGATCCTTATTAAATGATTTTAATTATTACTTGTGTATATGAAATATGTGTCATTAAAAAATAGTATTTTAACTTAGTGTCTTAGTGATGAAGTAAGCAAAAATCTTGTGATGGAGAAAAAGAAAAATTTAGAAAAAATTCAAATATGTTATACCATATTACACTGTAAATAAGGTGAATAAAAACAATATTAAGCTTTATTATATAATTTCATTTATTAACTATATATATATATATAATAGTTGTCATTAATTAATAGTCTTTTAACCTATTTGCTTAGTGACGAAGTAATCTAAAATTGGTGATAGAGATGAAGAAAAATATTGAAATTGTTTACATCTATTATACCATAATACAATGTGAATAATGTGAATAAATATACTATCGATCCTCATTGTATAATTTTAATTATTACGAACATATATGAAATATTTGTCATTAATTAATAGTCTTTTAACTTAGTTTCTTAGTGATGAAGTATCCTAAAATTTGGGGATGGAGAAGGAGAAAAATATTGAAATTGTTTACATCTATTATACCATAATACAATGTGAATATGGTGAATAAATATACTATCTAGCCTCATCATATAGTTTTAATTATTACGAACGTATATGATATAAGTTTCATTATTTAATAGGCTTTTAACTTAGTTTCTTAGTGATGAAGTAACATAAAATTTGATGATGTAGAAGAAGTGAAATATTCAAAACTATTTACATTTATAATTCCATAATACAATATGAATATGGAGAATAAATATACTATCGATCCTTATTATATAATTTTAATTATTACCTGTTTATATGAAATATGTGTCATTAGTAATAGTCTTTTAACTTAGTGTCTTAGCTATGAAGTAACCTAAAATTTTATGATGTAGAAGAAGAAAAATATTGAAAAAATCACATATGTTATAACCATAATTTACACTTTTAATATGCTGACTAAAAACTATATTAAGCTTTATTATATAATATCACTTATTTACTAGATATATACAATATAATTAATTAATAGTCTTTTATCTTAGTTTCTTAGTGATGAAGTATCCTAAAATTTGGTGATGGAGAAGAAGAAAAATATTGAAATTGTTTACATCTATTATGCCATAATACAACGTGAATATGGTGAATAAATATACTATCTAGCCTCATTATATAGTTTTAATTATTACGAACATATATGAAATATTTGTCATTAATTAATATTCTTTTAGACTAGTTTCTTAGTGATGAAGTAACCTAAAATTTGGTGATGAAGTGGAAGAAAAATATTGAAGATGTTTACATCTATTATACCGTAATACAATATGAATATGGAGAATAAATTTTCTACCGATCCTTATTAAATGATTTTAATTATTACTTGTGTATATGAAATATGTGTCATTAAAAAATAGTATTTTAACTTAGTGTCTTAGTGATGAAGTAAGCTAAAATTTTGTGATGGAGAAAAAGAAAAATTTAGAAAAAATTCAAATATGTTATACCATATTACACTGTAAATAAGGTGAATAAAAACAATATTAAGCTTTATTATATAATTTCATTTATTAACTATATATATATACAATAGTTGTCATTAATTAATAGTCTTTTAACCTATTTGCTTAGTGACGAAGTAATCTAAAATTGGTGATAGAGAAGAAGAAAAATATTGAAATTGTTTACATCTATTATACCATAATACAATGTGAATAATGTGAGTAAATATACTATCGATCCTCATTGTATAATTTTAATTATTACGTACATATATGAAATAATTGTCATTAATTAATAGTCTTTTAACTTAGTTTCTTAGTGATGAAGTATCCTAAAATTTGGGGATGGAGAAGGAGAAAAATATTGAAATTGTTTACATCTATTATACCATAATACAATGTGAATATGGTGAATAAATATACTATCTAGCCTCATCATATAGTTTTCATTATTACGAACGTATATGATATAAGTTTCATTATTTAATAGTCTTTTAACTTAGTTTCTTAGTGATGAAGTAACATAAAATTTGATGATGTAGAAGAAGTAAAATATTCAAAACTATTTACATTTATAATTCCATAATACAATAGAATATGGAGAATAAATTTACTATCGATCCTTATTATATAATTTTAATTATTACCTGTTTATATGAAATATGTGTCATTAGTAATAGTCTTTTAACTTAGTGTTTTGCTATGAAGTAACCTAAAATTTTGTGATGTAGAAGAAGAAAAATATTGAAAAAATCACATATTTTATACCATATTACACTTTTAATATGGTGACTAAAAACTATATTAAGCTTTATTATATAATATCACTTATTTACTAGATATATACAATATTTGTAATTAATTAATAGTCTTTTAACTTAGTTTCTTAGTGATGAAGTATCCTAAAATTTGGTGATGGAGAAGAAGAAAAATATTGAAATTGTTTACATCTATTATGCCATAATACAATGTGAATACGGTGAATAAATATACTATCTAGCCTCATTATATAGTTTTAATTATTACGAACATATATGAAATATTTGTCATTAATTAAAATTCTTTTAGCCTAGTTTCTTAGTGATGAAGTAACCTAAAATTTGGTGATGAAGAGGAAGAATATATTGAAGTTTTTTACATCTATTATACCGTAATACAATATGAATATGGAGAATAAATTTGCTACCGATCCTTATTAAATGATTTTAATTATTACTTGTGTATATGAAATATGTGTCATTAAAAAATAGTATTTTAACTTAGTGTCTTAGTGATGAAGTAAGCTAAAATTTTGTGATGGAGAAAAAGAAAAATATAGAAAAATTCAAATATGTTATACCATATTACACTGTAAATAAGGTGAATAAAAACAATATTAAGCTTTATTATATAATTTCATTTATTAACTATATATATATACAATAGTTGTCATTAATTAATAGTCTTTTAACCTATTTGCTTAGTGACGAAGTAATCTAAAATTGGTGATAGAGAAGAAGAAAAATATTGAAATTGTTTACATCTATTATACCATAATACAATGTGAATAATGTGAATAAATATACTATCGATCCTCATTGTATAATTTTAATTATTACGAACATATATGAAATATTTGTCATTAATTAATAGTCTTTTAACTTAGTTTCTTAGTGATGAAGTATCCTAAAATTTGGGGATGGAGAAGGAGAAAAATATTGAAATTGTTTACATCTATTATACCATAATACAATGTGAATATGGTGAATAAATATACTATCTAGCCTCATCATATAGTTTTAATTATTACGAACGTATATGATATAAGTTTCATTATTTAATAGGCTTTTAACTTAGTTTCTTAGTGATGAAGTAACATAAAATTTGATGATGTAGAAGAAGTAAAATATTCAAAACTATTTACATTTATAATTCCATAATACAATATGAATATGGAGAATAAATATACTATCGATCCTTATTATATAATTTTAATTATTACCTATTTATATGAAATATGTGTCATTAGTAATAGTCTTTTAACTTAGTGTCTTAGCTATGAAGTAACCTAAAATTTTGTGATGTAGAAGAAGAAAAATATTGAAAAAATCACATATGTTATACCATATTACACTTTTAATATGGTGACTAAAAACTATATTAAGCTTTATTATATAATATCACTTATTTACTAGATATATACAATATTTGTAATTAATTAATAGTCTTTTAACTTAGTTTCTTAGTGATGAAGTATCCTAAAATTTGGTGATGGAGAAGAAGAAAAATATTGAAATTGTTTACATCTATTATGCCATAATACAACGTGAATATGGTGAATAAATATACTATCTAGCCTCATTATATTGTTTTAATTATTACGAACATATATGAAATATTTGTCATTAATTAATATTCTTTTAGACTAGTTTCTTAGTGATGAAGTAACCTAAAATTTGGTGATGAAGAGGAAGAAAAATATTGAAGTTGTTTACATCTATTATACCGTAATACATTATGAATATGGAGAATAAATTTGCTACCGATCCTTATTAAATGATTTTAATTATTACTTGTGTATATGAAATATGTGTCATTAAAAAATAGTATTTTAACTTAGTGTCTTAGTGATGAAGTAAGCTAAAATTTTGTGATGGAGAAAAAGAAAAATATAGAAAAATTCAAATATGTTATACCATATTACACTGTAAATAAGGTGAATAAAAACAATATTAAGCTTTATTATATAATTTCATTTATTAACTATATATATATACAATAGTTGTCATTAATTAATAGTCTTTTAACCTATTTGCTTAGTGACGAAGTAATCTAAAATTGGTGATAGAGAAGAAGAAAAATATTGAAATTGTTTACATCTATTATACCATAATACAATGTGAATAATGTGAATAAATATACTATCGATCCTCATTGTATAATTTTAATTATTACGAACATATATGAAATATTTGTCATTAATTAATAGTCTTTTAACTTAGTTTCTTAGTGATGAAGTATCCTA
>CATIWC010003862.1:0-51934 GCA_948472305.1 Vicia faba | reverse complement strand
ATTTTTCTTCATCTCCATCACCAAATTTTAGGTTACTTCATCACTTAGAAACTAAGTTAAGAGACTATTACTTAATGACACATATTCCATATACATTTGAAATAATTCAAATTATCTAATGAGTCTCGATAGTATATTTATTCACCATATTCATATTGTATTATGGTATAATAGATGTAAACAGTTTCAGTATTTACTAATTCTCCATCACCAAATCTTAGGTTACTTCTTCACTAAGAAACTAAGTTAAAAGACTATTACTTAATGACACATATTCCATATACATTTAAACAAATACAAATTATCTAATGAGTCTCGATAGTATGTTTATCCACCATATTCATATTGTATTATGGTATAATAGATGTAAACAGTTTCAGTATTTTCTAATTCTCCATCACCAAATTTTAGGTTACTTCATCCCTAAGAAACTAAGTTAAAAAGACTATTACTTAATGACACATATTCCATATACATCTGAAATAATTCAAATTATCTAATGAGTCTCGATAGTATATTTATCCATCATATTCATATTGTATTATGGTATAATATATGTAAACAATTTCAATATTTTCTAATTCTCCATCACAGAATTTTAGGTTACTTCATCACTAAGAAACCAAGTTAAAAGACTATTACTTAATGACACATATTCCATATACATTTTGAAATAATTTAAATTATCTAATGAGTCTCGATAGTAATTTATTCACCATATTCATATTGTATTATGGTATAATAGATGTAAACAGTTTCAGTATTTTCTAATTCTCCATCACCAAATCTTAGGTTACTTCATCACTAAGAAACTAAGTTAAAAGACTATTACTTAATGACACATATTCCATATACATTTGAAATAATTCAAATTATCTAATGAGTGTCGATAGTATATTTATTCACCATATTCATATTGTATTATGGTATAATAGATGTAAACAATTTCAGTATTTTCTAATTCTCCATCACCAAATCTTAGGTTAACTTCATCACTAAGAAACTAAGTTAAAAGACTATTACTTAATGACACATATTCCATATACATTTGAAATAATTCAAATTATCTAATGAGTCTCGATAGTATATTTATTCACCATATTCATATTGTATTATGGTATAATAGATGTAAACAGTTTCCGTATTTTCTAATTCTCCATCACCAAATTTTAGGTTTACTTCATCACGAAGAAACTAAGTTAAAGACTATTACTTAATGACACATATTCCATATACATTTGAAATAATTCAAATTATCTAATGAGTCTCGATAGTATATTTATTCACCATATTCATATTGTATTATGGTATAATAGATGTAAACAGTTTCAGTATTTACTAATTCTCCATCACCAAATCTTAGGTTTCTTCTTCACTAAGAAACTAAGTTAAAAGACTATTACTTAATGACACATATTCCATATACATTTAAACAAATACAACTTATCTAATGAGTCTCGATAGTATATTTATCCACCATATTCATATTGTATTATGGTATAATAGATGTAAACAGTTTCAGTATTTTCTAATTCTCCATCACCAAATTTTAGGTTACTTCATCCCTAAGAAACTAAGTTAAAAGACTATTACTTAATGACACATATTCCATATACATTTGAAATAATTCAAATTATCTAATGAGTCTCGATAGTATATTTATCCATCATATTCATATTGTATTATGTATAATAGATGTAAACAATTTCAATATTTTTCTTCTTCTCCATCACCAAATTTTAGGTTACTTCATCACTAAGAAACTATCTTAAAAGACTATTACTTAATGACACATATTCCATATACATTTGAAATAATTCAAATTATTTAATGAGTCTCGATAGTATATTTATCCACCATATTCATATTGTATTATGGTTTAATAGATGTAAACAATTTCAATATTTTCTAATTCTCCATCACCAAATCATAGGTTACTTCATCACTAAGAAACTAAGTTAAAAGACTATTACTTAATGACACATATTCCATATACATTTGAAATAATTCAAATTATCTAATGAGTCTCGATAGTATATTTATTCACCATATTCATATTGTATTATGGTATAATAGATGTAAACAATTTCAATATTTTTCTTCATCTCCATCACCAAATCTTAGGTTACTTCATCACTAAGAAACCAAGTTAAAAGACTATTACTTAATGACACATATTCCATATACATTTGAAATAATTCAAATTATCTAATGAGTCTCGATAGTATATTTATCCACCATATTCATATTGTATTATCGTACAATAGATGTAAACAATTTCAATATTTTCCAATTCCTCATCACCAAATTTTAGGTTACTTCATCACTAAGAAATCGAGTTAAAAGACTATTACTTAATGACACATATTCCATATACATTTGAAATAATTCAAATTATCTAATGAGTCTCGATAGTATGTTTATCCACCATATTCATATTGTATTATCGTATAATAGATGTAAACAATTTCAATATTTTTCTTCATCTCCATCACCAAATTTTAGGTTACTTCATCACTTAGAAACTAAGTTAAGAGACTATTACTTACTGACACATATTCCATATACATTTGAAATAATTCAAATTATCTAATGAGTCTCGATAGTATATTTATTCACCATATTCATATTGTATTATGGTATAATAGATGTAAAACAGTTTCAGTATTTACTAATTCTCCATCACCAAATCTTAGGTTACTTCTTCACTAAGAAACTAAGTTAAAAGACTATTACTTAATGACACATATTCCATATACATTTAAACAAATACAAATTATCTAATGAGTCTCGATAGTATGTTTATCCACCATATTCATATTGTATTATGGTATAATAGATGTAAACAGTTTCAGTATTTTCTAATTCTCCATCACCAAATTTTAGGTTACTTCATCCCTAAGAAACTAAGTTAAAAGACTATTACGTAATGACACATATTCCATATACATCTGAAATAATTCAAATTATCTAATGAGTCTCGATAGTATATTTATCCATCATATTCATATTGTATTATGGTATAATATATGTAAACAATTTCAATATTTTCTAATTCTCCATCACAGAATTTTAGGTTACTTCATCACTAAGAACCAAGTTAAAAGACTATTACTTAATGACCACATATTCCATATACATTTGAAATAATTTAAATTATCTAATGAGTCTCGATAGTATATTTATTCACCATATTCATATTGTATTATGGTATAATAGATGTAAACAGTTTCAGTATTTTCTAATTCTCCATCACCAAATCTTAGGTTACTTCATCACTAAGAAACTAAGTTAAAAGACTATTACTTAATGACACATATTCCATATACATTTGAAATAATTCAAATTATCTAATGAGTGTCGATAGTATATTTATTCACCATATTCATATTGTATTATGGTATAATAGATGTAAACAATTTCAGTATTTTCTAATTCTCCATCACCAAATCTTAGGTTACTTCATCACTAAGAAACTAAGTTAAAAGACTATTACTTAATGACACATATTCCATATACATTTGAAATAATTCAAATTATCTAATGAGTCTCGATAGTATATTTATTCACCATATTCATATTGTATTATGGTATAATAGATGTAAACAGGTTTCCGTATTTTCTAATTCTCCATCACCAAATTTTAGGTTACTTCATCACTAAGAAACTAAGTTAAAAGACTATTACTTAATGGACACATATTCCATATACATTTGAAATAATTCAAATTATCTAATGAGTCTCGATAGTATATTTATTCACCATATTCATATTGTATTATGGTATAATAGATGTAACAGTTTCAGTATTTACTAATTCTCCATCACCAAATCTTAGGTTTCTTCTTCACTAAGAAACTAAGTTAAAAGACTATTACTTAATGACACATATTCCATATACATTTAAACAAATACAAACTTATCTAATGAGTCTCGATAGTATATTTATCCACCATATTCATATTGTATTATGGTATAATAGATGTAAACAGTTTCAGTATTTTCTAATTCTCCATCACCAAATTTTAGGTTACTTCATCCCTAAGAAACTAAGTTAAAAGACTATTACTTAATGACACATATTCCATATACATTTGAAATAATTCAAATTATCTAATGAGTCTCGATAGTATATTTATCCATCATATTCATATTGTATTATGGTATAATAGATGTAAACAATTTCAATATTTTTCTTCTTCTCCATCACCAAATTTTAGGTTACTTCATCACTAAGAAACTATCTTAAAAGACTATTACTTAATGACACATATTCCATATACATTTGAAATAATTCAAATTATTTAATGAGTCTCGATAGTATATTTATCCACCATATTCATATTGTATTATGGTTTAATAGATGTAAACAATTTCAATATTTTCTAATTCTCCATCACCAAATCATAGGTTACTTCATCACTAAGAAACTAAGTTAAAAGACTATTACTTAATGACACATATTCCATATACATTTGAAATAATTCAAATTATCTAATGAGTCTCGATAGTATATTTATCCACCATATTCATATTGTATTATGGTATAATAGATGTAAACAATTTTAGTATTTTCCAATTCTCCATCACCAAATTTTAGGTTACTTCATCACTAAGAAACTATCTTAAAAGACTATTACTTAATGACACATATTCCATATACATTTGAAATAATTCAAATTATCTAATGAGTCTCGATAGTATATTTATCCACCATATTCATATTGTATTATGGTATAATAGATGTAAACAATTTCAATATTTTTCATCTTCTCCATCACCAAATTTTAGGTTACTTCATCACTAAGAAACTAAGTTAAAAGACTATTACTTAATGACACATATTCCATATACATTTGAAATAATTCAAATTATCTAATGAGTCTCGATAGTAGATTTATTCACCATATTCATATTGTATTATGGTATAATAGATGTAAACAATTTCAGTATTTTCTAATTCTCCATCACCAAATCTTAGGTTACTTCATCACTAATAAACCAAGTTAAAAGACTATTACTTAATGACACATATTCCATATACATTTGAAATAATTCAAATTATCTAATGAGTCTCGATAGTATATTTATCCACCATATTCATATTGTATTATGGTATAATAGATGTAAAACAATTTCAATATTTTTCATCTTCTCCATCACCAAATTTTAGGTTACTTCATCACTAAGAAACTAAGTTAAGAGACTATTACATAATGACACATATTCCATATACATTTGAAATAATTCAAATTATCTAATGAGTCTCGGATAGTATATTTATTCACCATATTCATATTGTATTATGGTATAATAGATGTAAACAGTTTCAGTATTTTCTAATTCTCCATCACCAAATCTTAGGTTACTTCTTCACTAAGAAACTAAGTTAAAGACTATTACTTAATGACACATATTCCATATACATTTAAACAAATACAAATTATCTAATGAGTCTCGATAGTATATTTATCCACCATATTCATATTGTATTATGGTATAATAGATTTAAACAGTTTCAGTATTTTCTAATTCTCCATCACCAAATTTTTAGGTTACTTCATCACTAAGAAACTAAGTTAAAAGACTATTACTTAATGACACATATTCCAAATACATTTGAAATAATTCAAATTATCTAATGCGTCTCGATAGTATATTTATCCACCATATTCATATTGTATTATGGTATAATAGATGTAAACAATTTCAATATTTTTCTTCTTCTCCATCACCAAATTTTAAGTTACTTCATCACTAAGAAACTAAGTTAAAAGACTATTACTTAATGACACATATTCCATATACATTTGAAATAATTCAAATTATCTAATGAGTCTCGATAGTATATTTATCCAATCATATTCATATTGTATTATGGTATAAAAGATGTAAACAATTTCAATATTTTTCTTCTTCTCCATCACCAAATTTTAGGTTACTTCATCACTAAGAAACTAAGTTAAAAGACTATTACTTAATGACACATATTCCATATACATTTGAAATAATTCAAATTATCTAATGAGTCTCGATAGTATATTTATTCACCATATTCATATTGTATTATGGTATAATAGATGTAAACAGTTTCAGTATTTTCTAATTCTCCATCACCAAATCTTAGGTTACTTCATCACTAAGAAACTAAGTTAAAAGGACTATTACTTAATGACACATATTCCATATACATTTGAAATAATTCAAATTATCTAATGAGTGTCGATAGTATATTTATTCACCATATTCATATTGTATTATGGTATAATAGATGTAAACAATTTCAGTATTTTCTAATTCTCCATCACCAAATCTTAGGTTACTTCATCACTAAGAAACTAAGTTAAAAGACTATTACTTAATGACACTTATTCCATATACATTTGAAATAATTCAAATTATCTAATGAGTCTCGATAGTATATTTATTCACCATATTCATATTGTATTATGGTATAATAGATGTAAAACAGTTTCCGTATTTTCTAATTCTCCATCACCAAATTTTAGGTTACTTCATCACTAAGAAACTAAGTTAAAAGGACTATTACTTAATGACACATATTCCATATACATTTGAAATAATTCAAATTATCTAATGAGTCTCGATAGTATATTTATTCACCATATTCATATTGTATTATGGTATAATAGATGTAAACAGTTTCAGTATTTACTAATTCTCCATCACCAAATCTTAGGTTTCTTCTTCACTAAGAAACTAAGTTAAAAGACTATTACTTAATGACACATATTCCATATACATTTAAACAAATACAACTTATCTAATGAGTCTCGATAGTATATTTATCCACCATATTCATATTGTATTATGGTATAATAGATGTAAACAGTTTCAGTATTTTTCTAATTCTCCATCACAAAATTTTAGGTTACTTCATCCCTAAGAAAACTAAGTTAAAAGACTATTACTTAATGACACATATTCCATATACATTTGAAATAATTCAAATTATCTAATGAGTCTCGATAGTATATTTATCCATCATATTCATATTGTATTATGGTATAATAGATGTAAACAATTTCAATATTTTTCTTCTTCTCCATCACCAAATTTTAGGTTACTTCATCACTAAAAAACTATCTTAAAAGGACTATTTCTTAATGACACATATTCCATATACATTTGAAATAATTCAAATTATTTAATGGAGTCTCGATAGTATATTTATCCACCATATTCATATTGTATTATGGTTTAATAGATGTAAACAATTTCAATATTTTCTAATTCTCCATCACCAAATCATAGGTTACTTCATCACTAAGAAACTAAGTTAAAAGACTATTACTTAATGACACATATTCCATATACATTTGAAATAATTCAAATTATCTAATGAGTCTCGATAGTATATTTATCCACCATATTCATATTGTATTATGGTATAATAGATGTAAACAATTTTAGTATTTTCCAATTCTCCATCACCAAATTTTAGGTTACTTCATCACTAAGAAACTATCTTAAAAGACTATTACTTAATGACACATATTCCATATACATTTGAAATAATTCAATTTATCTAATGAGTCTCGATAGTATATTTATCCACCATATTCATATCTGTATTATGTATAATAGATGTAAACAATTTCAATATTTTTCATCTTCTCCATCACCAAATTTTAGGTTACTTCATCACTAAGAAACTAAGTTAAAAGACTATTACTTAATGACACATATTCCATATACATTTGAAATAATTCAAATTATCTAATGAGTCTCGATAGTAGATTTATTCACCATATTCATATTGTATTATGGTATAATAGATGTAAACAATTTCAGTATTTTCTAATTCTCCATCACCAAATTCTTAGGTTACTTCATCACTAATAAACCAAGTTAAAAGACTATTACTTAATGACACATATTCCATATACATTTGAAATAATTCAAATTATCTAATGAGTCTCGATAGTATATTTATCCACCATATTCATATTGTATTATCGTACAATAGATGTAAACAATTTCAGTATTTTCCAATTCCTCATCACCAAATTTTAGGTTACTTCATCACTAAGAAACCGAGTTAAAAGACTATTACTTAATGACACATATTCCGTATACATTTGAAATAATTCAAATTATCTAATGAGTCCCGATAGTATGTTTATACACCATATTCATATTGTATTATCGTATAATAGATGTAAATAATTTCAATATTTTTCTTCTTCTCCATCACCAAATTTTAGGTTACTTCATCACTAAGAAACTAAGTTAAGAGACTATTACTTAATGACACATATTCCATATACATTTGAAATAATTCAAATTATCCAATGAGTCTCGATAGTATATTTATTCACCATATTCATATTGTATTATGGTATAATAGATGTAAACAGTTTCAGTATTTTCTAATTCTCCATCACCAAATCTTAGGTTACTTCTTCACTAAGAAACTAAGTTAAAAGACTATTACTTAATGACACATATTCCATATACATTTAAACAAATACAAATTATCTAATGAGTCTCGATAGTATATTTATCCACCATATTCATATTGTATTATGGTATAATAGATTTAAACAGTTTCAGTATTTTCTAATTCTCCATCACCAAATTTTAGGTTACTTCATCACTAAGAAACTAAGTTAAAAGACTATTACTTAATGACACATATTCCAAATACATTTGAAATAATTCAAATTATCTAATGCGTCTCGATAGTATATTTATCCACCATATTCATATTGTATTATGGTATAATAGATGTAAACAATTTCAATATTTTTCTTCTTCTCCATCACCAAATTTTAAGTTACTTCATCACTAAGAAACTAAGTTAAAAGGACTATTACTTAATGACACATATTCCATATACATTTGAAATAATTCAAATTATCTAATGAGTCTCGATAGTATATTTATCCATCATATTCATATTGTATTATGGTATAACAGATGTAAACAATTTCAATATTTTTCTTCTTCTCCATCACCAAATTTTAGGTTACTTCATCACTAAGAAACTAAGTTAAAAGACTATTACTTAATGACACATATTCCATATACATTTGAAATAATTCAAATTATCTAATGAGTCTCGATAGTATATTTATTCACCATATTCATATTGTATTATGGTATAATAGATGTAAACAGTTTCAGTATTTTCTAATTCTCCATCACCAAATCTTAGGTTACTTCATCACTAAGAAACAAAGTTAAAAGACTATTACTTAATGACACATATTCCATATACATTTGAAATAATTCAAATTATCTAATGAGTCTCGATAGTATATTTATCCACCATATTCATATTGTATTATGGTATAATAGATGTAAACAATTTTAGTATTTTCCAATTCTCCATCACCAAATTTTAGGTTACTTCATCACTAAGAAACTATCTTAAAAGACTATTACTTAATGACACATATTCCATATACATTTGAAATAATTCAAATTATCTAATGAGTCTCGATAGTATATTTATCCACCATATTCATATTGTATTATGGTATAATAGATGTAAACAATTTCAATATTTTTCATCTTCTTCATCACCATATTTTAGGTTACTTCATCACTAAGAAACTAAGTTAAAAGACTATTAATTAATGACACATATTCCATTTACAATTGAAATAATTCAAATTATCTAATGAGTCTCGATAGTATATTTATCCACCATATTCATATTGTATTATCGTACAATAGATGTAAACAATTTCAGTATTTTCCAATTCCTCATCACAAAATTTTAGGTTACTTCATCACTAAGAAACCGAGTTAAAAGACTATTACTTAATGACACATATTCCGTATACATTTGAAATAATTCAAATTATCTAATGAGTCTCGATAGTATGTTTATCCACCATATTCATATTGTATTATCGTATAATAGATGTAAACAATTTCAATATTTTTCTTCTTCTCCATCACCAAATTTTAGGTTACTTCATCACTAAGAAACTAAGTTAAGAGACTATTACTTAATGACACATATTCCATATACATTTGAAATAATTCAAATTATCTAATGAGTCTCGATAGTATATTTATTCACCATATTCATATTGTATTATGGTATAATAGATGTAAACAGTTTCAGTATTTTCTAATTCTCCATCACCAAATCTTAGGTTACTTCTTCACTAAGAAACTAAGTTAAAAGACTATTACTTAATGACACATATTCCATATACATTTAAACTAATACAAATTATCTAATGAGTCTCGATAGTATATTTATCCACCATATTCATATTGTATTATGGTATAATAGATGTAAACAGTTTCAGTATTTTCTAATTCTCCATCACCAAATTTTAGGTTACTTCATCACTAAGAAACTAAGTTAAAAGACTATTACTTAATGACACATATTCCAAATACATTTGAAATAATTCAAATTATCTAATGAGTCTCGATAGTATATTTATCCACCATATTCATATTGTATTATGGTATAATAGATGTAAACAATTTCAATATTTTTCTTCTTCTCCATCACCAAATTTTAGGTTACTTCATCACTAAGAAACTAAGTTAAAAGACTATTACTTAATGACACATATTCCATATACATTTGAAATAATTCAAATTATCTAATGAGTCTCGATAGTATATTTATCCATCATATTCATTTTGTATTATGGTATAATTGATGTAAACAATTACAATATTTTTCTTCTTCTCCATCACCAAATTTTAGGTTACTTCATCACTAAGAAACTAAGTTAAAAGACTATTACTTAATGACACATATTCCATATACATTTGAAATAATTCAAATTATCTAATGAGTCTCGATAGTATATTTATTCACCATATTCATATTGTATTATGGTATAATAGATGTAAATAGTTTCAGTATTTTCTAATTCTCCATCACCAAATCTTAGGTTACTTCATCACTAAGAAACCAAGTTAAAAGACTATTACTTAATGACACATATTCCATATACATTTGAAATAATTCAAATTATCTAATGAGTCTCGATAGTATATTTATCCACCATATTCATATTGTATTATCGTACAATAGATGTAAACAATTACAGTATTTTCCAATTTCTCATCACCAAATTTTAGGTTACTTCATCACTAACAAAACCGAGTTAAAAGACTATTACTTAATGACACATATTCCGTATACATTTGAAATAATTCAAATTATCTAATGAGTCTCGATAGTATATTTATTCACCATATTCATATTGTACTATGGTATAATAGATGTAAACAATTTCAGTATTTTCTAATTCTCCATCACCAAATTTTAGGTTACTTCATCACTAAGAAACTAAGTTAAAAAACTATTACTTAATGACACATATTCCATATACATTTGAAATAATTAAAATTATCTAATGAGTCTCGATAGTATATTTATTCACCATATTCATAATGTATTATGGTATAATAGATGTAAACAATTTCATTATTTTCTAATTCTCCTTCACCAAATCTTAGGTTACTTCATCACTAAGAAACTAAGTTAAAAGACTATTACTTAATGACACATATTCCATATACATTTGAAATAATTCAAACTATCTAATTAGTCTCAAAGTATATTTATCCACCATATTCATATTGTATTATGGTATAATAGATGTAAACAGTTTCAGTATTTTCTAATTCTCCATCACCAAATCTTAGGTTACTTTATCACTAAGAAACTAAGTTAAAAGACTATTAATTAATGACACATATTCCATATACATTTGAAATAATTCAAATTATCTAATGAGTCTAGATATTATATTTATCCACCATATTCATATTGTATTATGGTATAATAGATGTAAACAATTTCAGTATTTTCCTTCTTCTCCATCACCAAATTTTAGGTTACTTCTTCACCAAGAAACTAAGTTAAAAGACTATTAATTAATGACACATATTCCATTTACAATTGAAATAATTCAAATTATATAATGAGTCTCGATAGTATATTTATCCACCATATTCATATTGTATTATCGTACAATAGATGTAAACAATTTCAGTATTTTCCAATTCCTCATCACCAAATTTTAGGTTACTTCATCACTAAGAAACCGAGTTAAAAGACTATTACTTAATGACACATATTCCGTATACATTTGAAATAATTCAAATTATCTAATGAGTCTCGATAGTATGTTTATCCACCATATTCATATTGTATTATCGTATAATAGATGTAAACAATTTCAATATTTTTCTTCTTCTCCATCACCAAATTTTAGGTTACTTCATCACTAAGAAACTAAGTTAAGAGACTATTACTTAATGACACATATTCCATATACATTTGAAATAATTCAAATTGTCTAATGAGTCTCGATAGTATATTTATTCACCATATTCATATTGTATTATGGTATAATAGATGTAAACAGTTTCAGTATTTTCTAATTCTCCATAACCAAATCTTAGGTTACTTCTTCACTAAGAAACTAAGTTAAAAGACTATTACTTAATGACACATATTCCATATACATTTAAACTAATACAAATTATGTAATGAGTCTCGATAGTATATTTATCCACCATATTCATATTGTATTATGGTATAATAGATGTAAACAGTTTCAGTATTTTCTAATTCTCCATCACCAAATTTTAGGTTACTTCA
Organism: Vicia faba; assembly: GCA_948472305.1. Taxonomy (NCBI): domain Eukaryota; kingdom Viridiplantae; phylum Streptophyta; class Magnoliopsida; order Fabales; family Fabaceae; genus Vicia; species Vicia faba. Next base: position 39,319 of record CATIWC010003862.1, on the reverse strand, counting down.
TCACTAAGAAACTAAGTTAAAAGACTATTACTTAATGACACATATTCCATATACATTTGAAATAATTCAAATTATCTAATGATGCTCGATAGTATATTTATCCACCATATTCATATTGTATTATGGTATAATAGATGTAAACAATTTCAATATTTTTCTTCTTCTCCATCACCAAATTTTAGGTTACTTCATCACTAAGAAACTAAGTTAAAAGACTATTACTTAATGACACATATTCCATATACATTTGAAATAATTCAAATTATCTAATGAGTCTCGATAGTATATTTATTCACCATATTCATATTGTATTATGGTATAATAGATGTAAATAGTTTCAGTATTTTCTAATTCTCCATCACCAAATCTTAGGTTACTTCATCACTAAGAAACCAAGTTAAAAGACTATTACTTAATGACACATATTCCATATACATTTGAAATAATTCAAATTATCTAATGAGTCTCGATAGTATATTTATCCACCATATTCATATTGTATTATCGTACAATAGATGTAAACAATTACAGTATTTTCCAATTTCTCATCACCAAATTTTAGGTTACTTCATCACTAACAAAACCGAGTTAAAAGACTATTACTTAATGACACATATTCCGTATACATTTGAAATAATTCAAATTATCTAATGAGTCTCGATAGTATATTTATTCACCATATTCATATTGTACTATGGTATAATAGATGTAAACAATTTCAGTATTTTCTAATTCTCCATCACCAAATTTTAGGTTACTTCATCACTAAGAAACTAAGTTAAAAAACTATTACTTAATGACACATATTCCATATACATTTGAAATAATTAAAATTATCTAATGAGTCTCGATAGTATATTTATTCACCATATTCATAATGTATTATGGTATAATAGATGTAAACAATTTCATTATTTTCTAATTCTCCTTCACCAAATCTTAGGTTACTTCATCACTAAGAAACTAAGTTAAAAGACTATTACTTAATGACACATATTCCATATACATTTGAAATAATTCAAACTATCTAATTAGTCTCAAAGTATATTTATCCACCATATTCATATTGTATTATGGTATAATAGATGTAAACAGTTTCAGTATTTTCTAATTCTCCATCACCAAATCTTAGGTTACTTTATCACTAAGAAACTAAGTTAAAAGACTATTAATTAATGACACATATTCCATATACATTTGAAATAATTCAAATTATCTAATGAGTCTAGATATTATATTTATCCACCATATTCATATTGTATTATGGTATAATAGATGTAAACAATTTCAGTATTTTCCTTCTTCTCCATCACCAAATTTTAGGTTACTTCTTCACCAAGAAACTAAGTTAAAAGACTATTAATTAATGACACATATTCCATTTACAATTGAAATAATTCAAATTATATAATTAGTGTCGATAGTATATTTATCCACCATATTCATATGGTATTATGGTATAATAGATGTAAACAATTTCAGTATTTTCTTCTTCTCCATCACCAAATTTTAGGTTACTTCGACACTAAGAAACTAAGTTAAAAGACTATTAATTGATGACACATATTTTATATACATTGGAAATAATTCAAATTATATAATGAGTCTCGATAGTATATTTATTCACCATATTCATATTGTATTATGGTATAATAGATGTAAACAATTTTAGTATTTTCCTTCTTTTCCATCACCAAATTTTAGGTTACTTCTTCACCAAGAAACTAAGTTAAAAGACTATTACTTAATGACACATATTCGATATACATTAAAAATAATTCTAATTATATAATGAGTCTCGATAGTATATTTATTCACCATATTTATATTGTACTATGGTATCATAGATGTAAACAATTTCAGTATTTTCTAATTCTCCATCACCATATTTTAGGTTACTTCATCACTAAGAAACTAAGTTAAAAGACTATTACTTAATGACACATATTCCATATACATTTGAAATAATTAAAATTATCTAATGAGTCTCGATAGTATATTTATTCACCATATTCATAATGTATTATGGTATAATAGATGTAAACAGTTTCAGTATTTTCTAATTCTCCTTCACCAAATCTTAGGTTACTTCATCACTAAGAAACTAAGTTAAAAGACTATTACTTAATGACACATATTCCATATACATTTGAAATAATTCAAATTATCTAATGAGTCTAGATATTATATTTATCCACCATATTCATATTGTATTATGGTATAATAGATGTAAACAATTTCAGTATTTTCCTTCTTCTCCATCACCATATTTTAGGTTACTTCATCACTAAAAAACTAAGTTAAAAGACTATTACTTAATGACACATATTCCATATACATTTGAAATAATTAAAATTATCTAATGAGTCTCGATAGTATATTTATTCACCATATTAATAATGTATTATGGTATAATAGATGTAAACAGTTTCAGTATTTTCTAATTCTCCTTCACCAAATCTTAGGTTACTTCATCACTAAGAAACTAAGTTAAAAGACTATTACTTAATGACACATATTCCATATACATTTGAAATAATTCAAACTATCTAATTAGTCTCAAAGTATATTTATCCACCATATTCATATTGTATTATGGTATAATAAATGTAAACAGTTTCAGTATTTTCTAATTCTCCATCACCAAATTTTAGGTTACTTCTTCATCAAGAAACTAAGTTAAAAGACTATTAATTAATGACACATATTCCATTTACAATTGAAATAATTCAAATTATATAATGAGTCTCGATAGTATATTTATCCACCATATTCATATGGTATTATGGTATAATAGATGTAAACAATTTCAGTATTTTCTTCTTCTCCATCACCAAATTTTAGGTTACTTCGACACTAAGAAACTAAGTTAAAAGACTATTAATTGATGACACATATTCTATATACATTGGAAATAATTCAAATTATATAATGAGTCTCGATATTATATTTATTCACCATATTCATATTGTATTATGGTATAATAGATGTAAACAATTTCAATATTTTTCTCCTTCTCCATCATAAAATTTTAGGTTACTTCATCACTAAGAAACTAAGTTAAAAGACTATTACTTAATGACACATATTCCTTATACATTTGAAATAATTCAAATTATCTAATGAGTCTCGATAGTATATTTATTCACCATATTCATATTGTACTATGGTATCATAGATGTAAACAATTTCAGTATTTTCTAATTCTCCATCACCATATTTTAGGTTACTTCATCACTAAGAAACTAAGTTAAAAGACTATTACTTAATGACACATATTCCATATACATTTGAAATAATTAAAATTATCTAATGAGTCTCGATAGTATATTTATTCACCATATTCATAATGTATTATGGTATAATAGATGTAAACAGTTTCAGTATTTTCTAATTCTCCTTCACCAAATCTTAGGTTACTTCATCACTAAGAAACTAAGTTAAAAGACTATTACTTAATGACACATATTCCATATACATTTGAAATAATTCAAACTATCTAATTAGTCTCAAAGTATATTTATCCACCATATTCATATTGTATTATGGTATAATAGATGTAAATAGTTTCAGTATTTTCTAATTCTCCATCACCAATCCTAGGTTACTTTATCACTAAGAAACTAAGTTAAAAGACTATTAATTAATGACACATATTCCATATACATTTGAAATAATTCAAATTATCTAATGAGTCTCGATATTATATTTATCCACCATATTCATATTGTATTATGGTATAATAGATGTAAACAATTTCAGTATTTTCCTTCTTCTCCATCACCAAATTTTAGGTTACTTCTTCACCAAGAAACTAAGTTAAAAGACTATTAATTGATGACACATATTTTATATACATTGGAAATAATTCAAATTATATAATGAGTCTCAATAGTATATTGATTCACCATATTCATATTGTATTATGGTATAATAGATGTAAACAATTTCAATATTTTTCTTCTTCTCCATCACAAAAGTTTAGGTTACTTCATCACTAAGAAACTAAGTTAAAAGACTATTACTTATGACACATATTCCATATACATTTGAAATAATTCAAATTATATAATGAGTCTCGATAGTATATTTATTCACCATATTCATATTGTATTATGGTATAATAGATGTAAACAATTTCAGTATTTTCTTCTTCTCCATCACAGAATTTTAGGTTACTTCATCACTAAGAAACTAAGTTAAAAGACTATTAATTGATGACACATATTTTATATACATTGAAAATAATTCAAATTATCTAATGAGTCTCGATAGTATATTTATTCACCATATTCATATTGTATTATGGTATTATAGATGTAAACAATTTCAATATTTTTCTTCTTCTCCATCACCAAATTTTAGGTTTTGTGATCACTAAGATACTAAGTTAAAAGACTATTACTTAATGACACGTATTCCATATAAATTTGAATTAATTCAAATTATCTAATGAGTCTCAATAGTATATTTATTCACCATATTCATATTGTATTATGGTATAATAGATGTATACAGTTTCAGTATTTTCTAATTCTCCATCACCAAATTTTAGGTTACTTCATCACTAAGAAACTAAGTTAAAAGACTATTACTTAATGACACATATTCCATATACATATGAAATAATTCAAATTATCTAATGAGTCTCGATAGTATATTTATTCACCATATTCATATTGTATTATGGTATAATAGATGTATACAATTTCAGTATTTTCCTTATTTTCCATCACCAAATCTTAGGTTACTTCATCACTAAGAAACTAAGTTAAAAGACTATTACTTAATGACACATATTCCATATACATTTTAAATAATTCAAATTATCTAATGAGTCTCGATAGTATATTTATCCACCATATTCACATTGTACTATGGTATAATAGATGTAAACAGTTTCAGTATTTTCTAATTCTCCATCACCAAATCTTAGGTTACTTCATCACTAAGAAACTAAGTTAAAAGACTATTACTTAATGACACATATTCCATATACATTTGAAATAATTCAAATTATCTAATGAGTCTCAATAGTATATTTATTCACCATATTCATATTGTATTATGGTATAATAGATGTAAACTATTTCAGTATTTTCTAATTCTCCATCACCAAATCTTAGGTTACTTCTTCACCAAGAAACTAAGTTAAAAGACTATTAATTAATGACACATATTCCATATACATTAGAAATAATTCAAATTATATAATGAGTCTCGATAGTATATTTATTCACTATATTCATATTGTATTATGGTATAATAGATGTAAACAATTTCAGTATTTTCTTCTTCTCCATCGCAGAATTTTAGGTTACTTCATCACTAAGAATCTAAGTTAAAAGACTATTAATTGATGACACATATTTTATATACATTGAAAATAATTCAAATTATCTAATGAGTCTCGATAGTATATTTATTCACCATATTCATATTGTATTATGGTATAACAGATTTAAACAATTTCAGTATTTTCTTATTCTCCATCACTAAATCTTAGGTTACTTCATCACTAAGAAACTAAGTTAAAAGGCTATTACTTAATGAAAAATATTCCATATACTTTTTGAAATAATTCAAATTATCTAATGAGTCTCGATAGTATATTTATCCACCATATTCATATTGTATTATGGTATAATAGATGTAAACAGTTTCAGTATTTTCTAATTCTCCATCACCAAATCTTAGGTTACTTCATCACTAAGAAACTAAGTTAAAAGACTATTACTTAATGACACATATTCCATATACATTTGAAATAATTCAAATTATCTAATGAGTCTCGATAGTATATTTATTCACCATATTTATATTGTATTATGGTATAATAGATGTAAACAGTTTCAGTATTTTCTAACTCTCCATCACCAAATCTTAAGTTACTTCATCACTAAGAAACTAAGTTAAAAGACTATTACTGAATGACACATATTCCATATAAATTTGAAATAATTCAAATTATCTAATGAGTCTCGATAGTATATTTATTCACCATATTTATATTGTATTATGGTATAATAGATGTAAACAGTTTCAGTATTTTCTAATTCTCCATCACCAAATCTTAGGATACTTCATCACTAAGAAACTAAGTTAAAAGACTATTAATTAATGACACATATTCCATATACATTAGAAATAATTCAAATTATATAATGAGTCTCGATAGTATATTTATCCACCATATTCATCTGGTATTATGGTATAATAGATGTAAACAATTTCAGTATTTTCTTCTTATCCATCACCAAATTTTAGGTTACTTCGACACTAAGAAACTAAGTTAAAAGACTATTAATTGATGACACATATTTTATATACATTGTAAATAATTCAAATTATATAATGAGTCTCGATAGTATATTTATTCACCATATTCATATTGTATTATGGTATAATAGATGTAAACAATTTCAGTATTTTCCTTCTTCTCCATCACCAAATTTTAGGTTACTTCTTCACCAAGAAACTAAGTTAAAAGACTATTAATTAATGACACATATTCCATATACATTAGAAATAATTCAAATTATATAATGAGTCTCGATAGTATATTTATCCACCATATTCATATGGTATTATGGTATAATAGATGTAAACAATTTCAGTATTTTCTTCTTCTCCATCACCAAATTTTAGGTTACTTCGACACTAAGAAACTAAGTTAAAAGACTATTAATTGATGACACATATTTTATATACATTGGAAATAATTCAAATTATATAATGAGTCTCGATAGTATATTTATTTACCATATTCATATTGTATTATGGTATAATAGATGTAAACAATTTACATATTTTTCTTCTTCTCCATCACAAAATTTTAGGTTACTTCATCACTAAGAAACTAAGTTAAAAGACTTATACTTAATGACACATATTCCATATACATTTGAAATAATTCAAATTATCTAATGAGTCTCGATAATATATTTATTCACCATATTCATATTGTATTATGGTATAATAGATGTAAACAGTTTCAGTATTTTCTAATTCTCCATCACCAAATTTTAAGTTACTTCATCACTAAGAAACTAAGTTAAAAGACTATTACTTAATGACACATATTCCATATACATTTTAAATAATTAAAATTATCTAATGAGTCTCGATAGTATATTTATCCACCATATTCATATTGTATTATGGTATAATAGATGTAAACAGTTTCAGTATTTTGTAATTCTCCATCATCAAATCTTAGGTTACTTCATCACTAAGAAACTAAGTTAAAACACTATTACTTAATGACATATTCCATATACATTTTTAATGATTCAAATTAACTAATTAGTATCGATAGTATATTTATCCACCATATTCATATTGTATTATGGTATAATAGATGTAAACAATTTCAGCATTTTCCTTCTTTTCCATCACCAAATTTTAGGTTACTTCTTCACCAAGAAACTAAGTTAAAAGACTATTACTTAATGACACATATTCCTTATACATTTGAAATAATTTAAATTATCTAATGAGTCTCGATAGTATATTTATTCACCATATTCATATTGTACTATGGTATAATAGATGTAAACAGTTTCAGTATTTTCTAATTCTCCATCACCAAATCTTAGGTTACTTCATCACTAAGAAACTAAGTTAAAAGACTATTACTTAATGACACATATTCCATATACATTTGAAATAATTCAAATTATCTAATGAGTCTCGATAGTATATTTATTCACCATATTTATATTATATTATGGTATAATAGATGTAAACAGTTTCAGTATTTTCTAACTCTCCATCACCAAATCTTAAGTTACTTCATCACTAAGAAACTAAGTTAAAAGACTATTACTGAATGACACATATTCCATATACATTTGAAATAATTCAAATTATCTAATGAGTCTCGATAGTATATTTATTCACCATATTTATATTGTATTATGGTATAATAGATGTAAACAATTTCAGTATTTTCTAATTCTCCATCACCAAATTTTAGGTTACTTCATCACTAAGAAACTAAGTTAAAAGACTATTACTTAATGACACATATTCCATATACATTTGAAATAATTAAAATTATCTAATGAGTCTCGATAGTATATTTATTCACCATATTCATAATGTATTATGGTATAATAGATGTAAACAGTTTCAGTATTTTCTAATTCTCCTTCACAAAATCTTAGGTTACTTCATCACTAAGAAACTAAGTTAAAAGACTATTACTTAATGACACATATTCCATATACATTTGAAATAATTCAAATTATCTAATGAGTCTCGATAGTATATTTATTCACCATATTTATATTGTATTATGGTATAATAGATGTAAACAGTTTCAGTATTTTCTAATTCTCCATCACCAAATTTTAGGTTACTTCATCACTAAGAAACTAAGTTAAAAGACTATTACTTAATGACACATATTCGATATACATTTGAAATAATTAAAATTATCTAATGAGTCTCGATAGTATATTTATTCACCATATTCATAATGTATTATGGTATAATAGATGTAAACAGTTTCAGTATTTTCTAATTCTCCTTCACCAAATCTTAGGTTACTTCATCACTAAGAAACTAAGTTAAAAGACTATTACTTAATGACAAATATTCCATATACTTTTTTAAATAATTCAAATTATCTAATGAGTCTCGATAGTATATTTATCCACCATATTCATATTGTATTATGGTATAATAGATATAAACAGTTTCAGTATTTTGTAATTCTCCATCATCAAATCTTAGGTTACTTCATCACTAAGAAACTAAGTTAAAAGACTATTACTTAATGACACATATTCCATATACATTTGAAATAATTAAAATTATCTAATGAGTCTCGATAGTATATTTATTCACCATATTTATATTGTATTATGGTATAATAGATGTAAACAGTTTCAGTATTTTCTAACTCTCCATCACCAAATCTTAAGTTACTTCATCACTATGAAACTAAGTTAAAAGACTATTACTGAATGACACATATTCCATATACATTTGAAATAATTCAAATTATCTAATGAGTCTCGATAGTATATTTATTCACCATATTTATATTGTATTATGGTATAATAGATGTAAACAGTTTCAGTATTTTCTAATTCTCCATCACCAAATCTTAGGATACTTCATCACTAAGAAACTAAGTTAAAAGACTATTACTTAATGACACATATTCCATATACATTTAAAATAATTCAAATTATCTAATGAGTCTCGATAGTATATTTATTCACCATATTCGTATTGTATTATGGTATAATAGATGTAAACAGTTTCAGCATTTTCTAATTCTCCATCACCAAATTTTAGGTTACTTCATCACTAAGAAACTAAGTTAAAAGACTATTACTTAATGACACATATTCCATATACATTTGAAATAATTCAAATTATCTAATGAGTCTCGATAGTATATTTATTCACCATATTCATAATGTATTATGGTATAATAGATGTAAACAGTTTCAGTATTTTCTAATTCTCCTTCACCAAATCTTAGGTTACTTCATCACTAAGAAACTAAGTTAAAAGACTATTACTTAATGACACATATTCCATATACATTTGAAATAATTAAAATTATCTAATGAGTCTCGATAGTATATTTATTCACCATATTCATAATGTATTATGGTATAATAGATGTAAACAGTTTCAGTATTTTCTAATTCTCCTTCACCAAATCTTAGGTTACTTCATCACTAAGAAACTAAGTTAAAAGACTATTACTTAATGACACATATTCCATATACATTTGAAATAATTAAAATTATCTAATGAGTCTCGATAGTATATTTATTCACCATATTTATATTGTATTATGGTATAATAGATGTAAACAGTTTCAGTATTTTCTAACTCTCCATCACCAAATCTTAAGTTACTTCATCACTAAGAAACTAAGTTAAAAGACTATTACTGAATGACACATATTCCATATACATTTGAAATAATTCAAATTATCTAATGAGTCTCGATAGTATATTTATTCACCATATTTATATTGTATTATGGTATAATAGATGTAAACAGTTTCAGTATTTTCTAATTCTCCATCACCAAATCTTAGGATACTTCATCACTAAAAAACTAAGTTAAAAGACTATTACTTAATGACACATATTCCATATACATTTAAAATAATTCAAATTATCTAATGAGTCTCGATAGTATATTTATTCACCATATTCGTATTGTATTATGGTATAATAGATGTAAACAGTTTCAGCATTTTCTAATTCTCCATCACCAAATTTTAGGTTACTTCATCACTAAGAAACTAAGTTAAAAGACTATTACTTAATGACACATATTCCATATACATTTGAAATAATTCAAATTATCTAATGAGTCTCGATAGTATATTTATTCACCATATTCATAATGTATTATGGTATAATAGATGTAAACAGTTTCAGTATTTTCTAATTCTCCTTCACCAAATCTTAGGTTACTTCATCACTAAGAAACTAAGTTAAAAGACTATTACTTAATGACACATATTCCATATACATTTGAAATAATTAAAATTATCTAATGAGTCTCGATAGTATATTTATTCACCATATTCATAATGTATTATGGTATAATAGATGTAAACAGTTTCAGTATTTTCTAATTCTCCTTCACCAAATCTTAGGTTACTTCATCACTAAGAAACTAAGTTAAAAGACTATTACTTAATGACACATATTCCATATACATTTGAAATAATTAAAATTATCTAATGAGTCTCGATAGTATATTTATTCACCATATTTATATTGTATTATGGTATAATAGATGTAAACAGTTTCAGTATTTTCTAACTCTCCATCACCAAATCTTAAGTTACTTCATCACTAAGAAACTAAGTTAAAAGACTATTACTGAATGACACATATTCCATATACATTTGAAATAATTCAAATTATCTAATGAGTCTCGATAGTATATTTATTCACCATATTTATATTGTATTATGGTATAATAGATGTAAACAGTTTCAGTATTTTCTAATTCTCCATCACCAAATCTTAGGATACTTCATCACTAAAAAACTAAGTTAAAAGACTATTACTTAATGACACATATTCCATATACATTTAAAATAATTCAAATTATCTAATGAGTCTCGATAGTATATTTATTCACCATATTCGTATTGTATTATGGTATAATAGATGTAAACAGTTTCAGTATTTTCTAATTCTCCATCACCAAATTTTAGGTTACTTCATCACTAAGAAACTAAGTTAAAAGACTATTACTTAATGACACATATTCCATATACATTTGAAATAATTCAAATTATCTAATGAGTCTCGATAGTATATTTATTCACCATATTCATAATGTATTATGGTATAATAGATGTAAACAGTTTCAGTATTTTCTAATTCTCCTTCACCAAATCTTAGGTTACTTCATCACTAAGAAACTAAGTTAAAAGACTATTACTTAATGACACATATTCCATATACATTTGAAATAATTAAAATTATCTAATGAGTCTCGATAGTATATTTATTCACCATATTTATATTGTATTATGGTATAATAGATGTAAACAGTTTCAGTATTTTCTAACTCTCCATCACCAAATCTTAAGTTACTTCATCACTAAGAAACTAAGTTAAAAGACTATTACTGAATGACACATATTCCATATACATTTGAAATAATTCAAATTATCTAATGAGTCTCGATAGTATATTTATTCACCATATTTATATTGTATTATGGTATAATAGATGTAAACAGTTTCAGTATTTTCTAATTCTCCATCACCAAATCTTAGGATACTTCATCACTAAGAAACTAAGTTAAAAGACTATTACTTAATGACACATATTCCATATACATTTAAAATAATTCAAATTATCTAATGAGTCTCGATAGTATATTTATTCACCATATTCGTATTGTATTATGGTATAATAGATGTAAACAGTTTCAGTATTTTCTAATTCTCCATCACCAAATTTTAGGTTACTTCATCACTAAGAAACTAAGTTAAAAGACTATTAATTAATGACACATATTCCATATACATTTGAAATAATTCAAATTATATAATGAGTCTCGATAGTATATTTATCCACCATATTCATATGGTATTATGGTATAATAGATGTAAACAATTTCAGTATTTTCTTCTTATCCGTCACCAAATTTTAGGTTACTTCGACACTAAGAAACTAAGTTAAAAGACTATTAATTGATGACACATATTTTATATACATTGGAAATAATTCAAATTATATAATGAGTCTCTATAGTATATTTATTCACCATATTCATATTGTATTATGGTATAATAGATGTAAACAATTTCAGTATTTTCCTTCTTCTCCATCACCAAATTTTAGGTTGCTTCTTCACCAAGAAACTAAGTTAAAAGACTATTAATTAATGACACATATTCCATATACATTAGAAATAATTCAAATTATATAATGAGTCTCGATAGTATATTTATCCACCATATTCATATGGTATTATGGTATAATAGATGTAAACAATTTCAGTATTTTCTTCTTCTCCATCACCAAATTTTAGGTTACTTCGACACTAAGAAACTAAGTTAAAAGATTATTAATTGATGACACATATTTTATATACATTGGAAATAATTCAAATTATATAATGAGTCTCGATAGTATATTTATTCACCATATTCATATTGTATTATGGTATAATAGATGTAAACAATTTACATATTTTTCTTCTTCTCCATCACAAAATTTTAGGTTACTTCATCACTAAGAAACTAAGTTAAAAGACTTATACTTAATGACACATATTCCATATACATTTGAAATAATTCAAATTATCTAATGAGTCTCGATAGTATATTTATTCACCATATTCATATTGTATTATGGTATAATAGATGTAAACAGTTTCAGTATTTTCTAATTCTCCATCACCAAATTTTAGGTTACTTCATCACTAAGAAACTAAGTTAAAAGACTATTACTTAATGACACATATTCCATATACATTTTAAATAATTAAAATTATCTAATGAGTCTCGATAGTATATTTATCCACCATATTCATATTGTATTATGGTATAATAGATGTAAACAGTTTCAGTATTTTGTAATTCTCCATCATCAAATCTTAGGTTACTTCATCACTAAGAAACTAAGTTAAAACACTATTACTTAATGACATATTCCATATACATTTTTAATGATTCAAATTAACTAATTAGTATCGATAGTGTATTTATCCACAATATTCATATTGTATTACGGTATAATAGATGTAAACAATTTCAGTATTTTCCTTCTTTTCCATCACCAAATTTTATGTTACTTCTTCACCAAGAAACTAATTTAAAAGACTATTACTTAATGACTCATATTCCATATACATTTGAAATAATTCAAATTATATAATGAGTCTCGATAGTATATTTATTCACCATATTCATATTGTATTATGGTATAATAGATGTAAAAAGTTTCAATATTTTTCTTCTTCTCCATCATAAAATTTTAGGTTACTTCATCACTAAGAAACTAAGTTAAAAGACTATTACTTAATGACACATATTCCATATACATTTGAAATAATTAAAATTATCTAATGAGTCTCGATAGTATATTTATTCACCATATTCATAATGTATTATGGTATAATAGATGTAAACAGTTTCAGTATTTTCTAATTCTCCTTCACCAAATCTTAGGTTACTTCATCACTAAGAAACTAAGTTAAAAGACTATTACTTAATGACACATATTCCATATACATTTGAAATAATTCAAATTATCTAATGAGTCTCGATAGTATATTTATTCACCATATTTATATTGTATTATGGTATAATAGATGTAAACAGTTTCAGTATTTTCTAACTCTCCATCACCAAATCTTAAGTTACTTCATCACTAAGAAACTAAGTTAAAAGACTATTACTGAATGACACATATTCCATATACATTTGAAATAATTCAAATTATCTAATGAGTCTCGATAGTATATTTATTCACCATATTTATATTGTATTATGGTATAATAGATGTAAACAGTTTCAGTATTTTCTAATTCTCCATCACCAAATCTTAGGTTACTTCATCACTAAGAAACTAAGTTAAAAGACTATTACTTAATGACACATATTCCATATACATTTAAAATAATTCAAATTATCTAATGAGTCTCGATAGTATATTTATTCACCATATTCATATTGTATTATGGTATAATAGATGTAAACAGTTTCAGTATTTTCTAATTCTCCATCACCAAATTTTAGGTTACTTCATCACTAAGAAACTAAGTTAAAAGACTATTACTTAATGACACATATTCCATATACATTTGAAATAATTCAAATTATCTAATGAGTCTCGATAGTATATTTATCCACCATATTCATATTGTATTATGGTATAATAGATGTAAACAGTTTCAGTATTTTCTAATTCTCCATCACCCAAATCTTAGGTTACTTCATCACTAAGAAACAAAGTTAAAAGGCTATTAATTAATGACAAATATTCCATATACTTTTTAAAATAATTCAAATTATCTAATGAGTCTCGATAGTATATTTATCCACCATATTCATATTGTATTATGGTATAATAGATGTAAACAGTTTCAGTATTTTCTAATTCTCCATCACCAAATCTTAGGTTACTTCATCACTAAAAAACTAAGTTAAAAGACTATTAATTAATGACACATATTCCATATACATTAGAAATAATTCAAATTATATAATGAGTCTCGATAGTATATTTATCCACCATATTCATATGGTATTATGGTATAATAGATGTAAACAATTTCAGTATTTTCTTCTTATCCATCACCAAATTTTAGGTTACTTCGACACTAAGAAACTAAGTTAAAAGACTATTAATTGATGACACATATTTTATATACATTGGAAATAATTTCAAATTATATAATGAGTCTCGATAGTATATTTATTCACCATATTCATATTGTATTATGGTATAATAGATGTAAACAATTTCAGTATTTTCCTTCTTCTCCATCACCAAATTTTAGGTTACTTCTTCACCAAGAAACTAAGTTAAAAGACTATTAATTAATGACACATATTCCATATACATTAGAAATAATTCAAATTATATAATGAGTCTCGATAGTATATTTATCCACCATATTCATATGGTATTATGGTATAATAGATGTAAACAATTTCAGTATTTTCTTCTTCTCCATCACCAAATTTTAGGTTACTTCGACACTAAGAAACTAAGTTAAAAGACTATTAATTGATGACACATATTTTATATACATTGGAAATAATTCAAATTATATAATGAGTCTCGATAGTATATTTATTCACCATATTCATATTGTATTATGGTATAATAGATGTAAATAATTTACATATTTTTCTTCTTCTCCATCACAAAATTTTAGGTTACTTCATCACTAAGAAACTAAGTTAAAAGACTTATACTTAATGACACATATTCCATATACATTTGAAATAATTCAAATTATCTAATGAGTCTCGATAGTATATTTATTCACCATATTCATATTGTATTATGGTATAATAGATGTAAACAGTTTCAGTATTTTCTAATTCTCCATCACCAAATTTTAGGTTACTTCATCACTAAGAAACTAAGTTAAAAGACTATTACTTAATGACACATATTCCATATACATTTTAAATAATTAAAATTATCTAATGAGTCTCGATAGTATATTTATCCACCATATTCATATTGTATTATGGTATAATAGATGTAAACAGTTTCAGTATTTTGTAATTCTCCATCATCAAATCTTAGGTTACTTCATCACTAAGAAACTAAGTTAAAACACTATTACTTAATGACATATTCCATATACATTTTTAATGATTCAAATTAACTAATTAGTATCGATAGTGTATTTATCCACAATATTCATATTGTATTACGGTATAATAGATGTAAACAATTTCAGTATTTTCCTTCTTTTCCATCACCAAATTTTATGTTACTTCTTCACCAAGAAACTAATTTAAAAGACTATTACTTAATGACTCATATTCCATATACATTTGAAATAATTCAAATTATATAATGAGTCTCGATAGTATATTTATTCACCATATTCATATTGTATTATGGTATAATAGATGTAAAAAGTTTCAATATTTTTCTTCTTCTCCATCATAAAATTTTAGGTTACTTCATCACTAAGAAACTAAGTTAAAAGACTATTACTTAATGACACATATTCCATATACATTTGAAATAATTAAAATTATCTAATGAGTCTCGATAGTATATTTATTCACCATATTCATAATGTATTATGGTATAATAGATGTAAACAGTTTCAGTATTTTCTAATTCTCCTTCACCAAATCTTAGGTTACTTCATCACTAAGAAACTAAGTTAAAAGACTATTACTTAATGACACATATTCCATATACATTTGAAATAATTCAAATTATCTAATGAGTCTCGATAGTATATTTATTCACCATATTTATATTGTATTATGGTATAATAGATGTAAACAGTTTTCAGTATTTTCTAACTCTCCATCACCAAATCTTAAGTTACTTCATCACTAAGAAACTAAGTTAAAAGACTATTACTGAATGACACATATTCCATATACATTTGAAATAATTCA
This sequence comes from Vicia faba, assembly GCA_948472305.1. Taxonomy (NCBI): domain Eukaryota; kingdom Viridiplantae; phylum Streptophyta; class Magnoliopsida; order Fabales; family Fabaceae; genus Vicia; species Vicia faba. Next base: position 22,704 of record CATIWC010003862.1, on the reverse strand, counting down.
AATTATCTAATGAGTCTCGATAGTATATTTATTCACCATATTTATATTGTATTATGGTATAATAGATGTAAACAGTTTCAGTATTTTCTAATTCTCCATCACCAAATCTTAGGTTACTTCATCACTAAGAAACTAAGTTAAAAGACTATTACTTAATGACACATATTCCATATACATTTAAAATAATTCAAATTATCTAATGAGTCTCGATAGTATATTTATTCACCATATTCATATTGTATTATGGTATAATAGATGTAAACAGTTTCAGTATTTTCTAATTCTCCATCACCAAATTTTAGGTTACTTCATCACTAAGAAACTAAGTTAAAAGACTATTACTTAATGACACATATTCCATATACATTTGAAATAATTCAAATTATCTAATGAGTCTCGATAGTATATTTATCCACCATATTCATATTGTATTATGGTATAATAGATGTAAACAGTTTCAGTATTTTCTAATTCTCCATCACCAAATCTTAGGTTACTTCATCACTAAGAAACAAAGTTAAAAGGCTATTAATTAATGACAAATATTCCATATACTTTTTAAAATAATTCAAATTATCTAATGAGTCTCGATAGTATATTTATCCACCATATTCATATTGTATTATGGTATAATAGATGTAAACAGTTTCAGTATTTTCTAATTCTCCATCACCAAATCTTAGGTTACTTCATCACTAAAAAACTAAGTTAAAAGACTATTAATTAATGACACATATTCCATATACATTAGAAATAATTCAAATTATATAATGAGTCTCGATAGTATATTTATCCACCATATTCATATGGTATTATGGTATAATAGATGTAAACAATTTCAGTATTTTCTTCTTATCCATCACCAAATTTTAGGTTACTTCGACACTAAGAAACTAAGTTAAAAGACTATTAATTGATGACACATATTTTATATACATTGGAAATAATTCAAATTATATAATGAGTCTCGATAGTATATTTATTCACCATATTCATATTGTATTATGGTATAATAGATGTAAACAATTTCAGTATTTTCCTTCTTCTCCATCACCAAATTTTAGGTTACTTCTTCACCAAGAAACTAAGTTAAAAGACTATTAATTAATGACACATATTCCATATACATTAGAAATAATTCAAATTATATAATGAGTCTCGATAGTATATTTATCCACCATATTCATATGGTATTATGGTATAATAGATGTAAACAATTTCAGTATTTTCTTCTTCTCCATCACCAAATTTTAGGTTACTTCGACACTAAGAAACTAAGTTAAAAGACTATTAATTGATGACACATATTTTATATACATTGGAAATAATTCAAATTATATAATGAGTCTCGATAGTATATTTATTCACCATATTCATATTGTATTATGGTATAATAGATGTAAACAATTTACATATTTTTCTTCTTCTCCATCACAAAATTTTAGGTTACTTCATCACTAAGAAACTAAGTTAAAAGACTTATACTTAATGACACATATTCCATATACATTTGAAATAATTCAAATTATCTAATGAGTCTCGATAGTATATTTATTCACCATATTCATATTGTATTATGGTATAATAGATGTAAACAGTTTCAGTATTTTCTAATTCTACATCACCAAATTTTAGGTTACTTCATCACTAAGAAACTAACTTAAAAGACTATTACTTAATGACACATATTCCATATACATTTTAAATAATTCAAATTATCTAATGAGTCTCGATAGTATATTTATCCACCATATTCATATTGTATTATGGTATAATAGATGTAAACAGTTTCAATATTTTGTAATTCTCCATCATCAAATCTTAGGTTACTTCATCACTAAGAAACTAAGTTAAAACACTATTACTTAATGACATATTCCATATACATTTTTAATGATTCAAATTAACTAATTAGTATCGATAGTATATTTATCCACCATATTCATATTGTATTATGCTATAATATATGTAAACAATTTCAGTATTTTCCTTATTTTCCATCACCAAATTTTAGGTTACTTCTTCACCAAGAAACTAAGTTAAAAGACTATTACTTAATGACTCATATTCCATATACATTTGAAATAATTCAAATTATATAATGAGTCTCGATAGTATATTTATTCACCATATTCATATTGTATTTTGGTATAATAGATGTAAACAGTTTCAATATTTTTCTTCTTCTCCATCATAAAATTTTAGGTTACTTCATCACTAAGAAACTAAGTTAAAAGACTATTACTTAATGACACATATTCCTTATACATTTGAAATAATTTAAATTATCTAATGAGTCTCGATAGTATATTTATTCACCATATTCATATTGTACTATGGTATAATAGATGTAAACAATTTCAGTATTTTCTAATTCTCCATCACCAAATTTTAGGTTACTTCATCACTAAGAAACTAAGTTAAAAGACTATTACTTAATGACACATATTCCATATACATTTGAAATAATTAAAATTATCTAATGAGTCTCGATAGTATATTTATTCACCATATTCATAATGTATTATGGTATAATAGATGTAAAGAGTTTCAGTATTTTCTAATTCTTCTTCACCAAATCTTAGGTTACTTCATCACTAAGAAATTAAGTTAAAAGGCTATTACTTAATGACACATATTCCATATACATTTGAAATAATTAAAACTATCTAATTAGTCTCAAAGTATATTTATCCACCATATTCATATTGTATTATGGTATAATAGATGTAAACAGTTTCAGTATTTTCTAATTCTCCATCACCAAATCATAGGTTACTTTATCACTAAGAAACTAAGTTAAAAGACTATTAATTAATGACACATATTCCATATACGTTAGAAATAATTCAAATTATATAATGAGTCTCGATAGTATATTTATCCACCATATTCATCTGGTATTATGGTATAATAGATGTAAATAATTTCAGTATTTTCTTCTTATCCATCACCAAATTTTAGGTTACTTCGACACTAAGAAACTAAGTTAACAGACTATTAATTGATGACACATATTTTATATACATTGGAAATAATTTAAATTATATAATGAGTCTCGATAGTATATTTATTCACCATATTCATATTGTATTATGGTATAATAGATGTAAACAATTTCAGTATTTTCCTTCTTCTCCATCACCAAATTTTAGGTTACTTCTTCACCAAGAAACTAAGTTAAAAGACTATTAATTAATGACACATATTCCATATACATTAGAAATAATTCAAATTATATAATGAGTCTCGATAGTATATTTATCCACCATATTCATATGGTATTATGGTATAATAGATGTAAACAATTTCAGTATTTTCTTCTTCTCCATCACAAAATCTTAGGTTACTTCATCACTAAGAAACTAAGTTAAAAGGCTATTAATTAATGACAAATATTCCATATACTTTTTAAAATAATTCAAATTATCTAATGAGTCTCGATAGTATATTTATCCACCATATTCATATTGTATTATGGTATAATAGATGTAAACAGTTTCAGTATTTTCTAATTCTCCATCACCAAATCTTAGGTTACTTCATCACTAAGAAACTAATTTAAAAGACTATTAATTAATGACACATATTCCATATACATTAGAAATAATACAAATTATATAATGAGTCTCGATAGTATATTTATCCACCATATTCATATGGTATAATAGATGTAAACAATTTCAGTATTTTCTTCTTATACATCACCAAATTTTAGGTTACTTCGACACTAAGAAACTAAGTTAAAAGACTATTAATTGATGACACATATTTTATATACATTGGAAATAATTCAAATTATATAATGAGTCTCGATAGTATATTTATTCACCATATTCATATTTTATTATGGTATAGTAGATGTAAACAATTCCAGTATTTTCCTTCTTCTCCATCACCAAATTTTAGGTTACTTCTTCACCAAGAAACTAAGTTAAAAGACTATTAATTAATGACACATATTCCTTATACATTAGAAATAATTCAAATTATATAATGAGTCTCGATAGTATATTTATCCACCATATTCATATGGTATTATGGTATAATAGATGTAAACAATTTCAGTATTTTCTTCTTCTCCATCACCAAATTTTAGGTTACTTCGACACTAAGAAACTAAGTTAAAAGACTATTACTTAATGACTCATATTCAATATACATTTGAAATAATTCAAATTATATAATGAGTCTCGATAGTATATTTATTCACCATATTCATATTGTATTATGGTATAATAGATGTAAACAGTTTCAATATTTTTCTTCTTCTCCATCATAAAATTTTAGGTTACTTCATCATTAAGAAACTAAGTTAAAAGACTATTACTTAATGACACATATTCCTTATACATTTTAAATAATTTAAATTATCTAATGAGTCTCGATAGTATATTTATTCACCATATTCATATTGTACTATGGTATAATAGATGTAAACAATTTCAGTATTTTCTAATTCTCCATCACCAAATTTTAGGTTACTTCATCACTAAGAAACTAAGTTAAAAAACTATTACTTAATGACACATATTCCATATACATTTGAAATAATTAAAATCATCTAATGAGTCTCGATAGTATATTTATTCACCATATTCATAATGTATTATGGTATAATAGATGTAAACAGTTTCAGTATTTTCTAATTCTCCTTCACCAAATCTTAGGTTACTTCATCACTAAGAAACTAAGTTAAAAGACTATTACTTAATGACACATATTCCATATACATTTGAAATAATTAAAACTATCTAATTAGTCTCAAAGTATATTTATCCACCATATTCATATTGTATTATGGTATAATAGATGTAAACAGTTTCAGTATTTTCTAATTCTCCATCACCAAATCTTAGGTTACTTTATCACTAAGAAACTAAGTTAAAAGACTTTTAATTAATGACACATATTCCATATAAATTAGAAATAATTCAAATTATATAATGAGTCTCGATAGTATATTTATCTACCATATTCATATGGTATTATGGTATAATAGATGTAAACAATTTCAGTATTTTCTTCTTCTCCATCACCAAATTTTAGGTTACTTCGACACTAAGAAACTAAGTTAAAAGACTATTAATTGATGACACATATTTTATATACATTGGAAATAATTCAAATTATATAATGAGTCTCGATAGTATATTTATTCACCATATTCATATTGTATTATGGTATAATAGATGTAAACAATTTACATATTTTTCTTCTTCTCCATCACAAAATTTAAGTTACTTCGTCACTAAGAAACTAAGTTAAAAGACTTATACTTAATGACACATATTCCATATACATTTGAAATAATTCAAATTATCTAATGAGTCTCAATAGTATATTTATTCACCATATTCATATTGTATTATGGTATAATAGATGTAAACAGTTTCAGTATTTTCTAATTCTCCATCACCAAATTTTAGGTTACTTCATCACTAAGAAACTAAGTTAAAAGACTATTACTTAATGACACATATTCCATATACATTTTAAATAATTCAAATTATCTAATGAGTCTCGATAGTATATTTATCCACCATATTCATATTGTATTATGGTATAATAGATGTAAACAGTTTCAGTATTTTGTAATTCTCCATCATCAAATCTTAGGTTACTTCATCACTAAGAAACTAAGTTAAAACACTATTACTTAATGACATATTCCATATACATTTTTAATGATTCAAATTAACTAATTAGTATCGATAGTATATTTATCCACCATATTCATATTGTATTATGGTATAATAGATGTAAACAATTTCAGTATTTTCCTTCTTTTCCATCACCAAATTTTAGGTTACTTCTTCACCAAGAAACTAAGTTAAAAGACTATTACTTAATGACTCATATTCCATATACATTTTAAATAATTCAAATTATCTAATGAGTCTCGATAGTATATTTATCCACCATATTCATATTGTATTATGGTATAATAGATGTAAACAGTTTCAGTATTTTGTAATTCTCCATCACCAAATTTTAGGTTACTTCATCACTAAGAAACTAAGTTAAAAGACTATTACTTAATCACACATATTCCATATACATTTGAAATAATTAAAATTATCTAATGAGTCTCGATAGTATATTTATTCACCATATTCATAATGTATTATGGTATAATAGATGTAAACAATTTCAGTATTTTCTAATTCTCCTTCACCAAATCTTAGGTTACTTCATCACTAAGAAACTAAGTTAAAAGACTATTACTTAATGACACATATTCCATATACATTTGAAATAATTAAAACTATCTAATTAGTCTCAAAGTATATTTATCCACCATATTCATATTGTATTATGGTATAATAGATGTAAACAGTTTCAGTATTTTCTAATTCTCCATCACCAAATCTTAGGTTACTTTATCACTAAGAAACTAAGTTAAAAGACTATTAATTAATGACACATATTCCATATACATTTGAAATAATTCAAATTATCTAATGAGTCTCGATATTATATTTATCCACCAGATTCATATTGTATTATGGTATAATAGATGTAAACAATTTCAGTATTTTCCTTCTTCTCCATCACCAAATTTTATGTTACTTCTTCACCAAGAAACTAAGTTAAAAGACTATAAATTAATGACACATATTCCATATACATTAGAAATAATTCAAATTATCTAATGAGTCTCGATAGTATATTTATTCACCATATTCATATTGTATTATGGTATAATAGATGTAAACTGTTTCAGTATTTTCTAATTCTACATCACCAAATCTTAGGTTACTTCTTCACCAAGAAACTAAGTTAAAAGACTATTAATTAATGACACATATTCCATATACATTAGAAATAATTCAAATTATATAATGAGTCTCGATAGTATATTTATTCACCATATTCATATTGTATTATGGTATAATAGATGTAAACAATTTCAGTATTTTCTTCTTCTCCATCACAGAATTTTAGGTTACTTCATCACTAAGAAACTAAGTTAAAAGACTATTAATTGATGACACATATTTTATATACATTGAAAATAATTAAAATTATCTAATCAGTCTCGATAGTATATTTATTCAACATATTCATATTGTATTATGGTATAACAGATTTAAACAATTTCAGTATTTTCTTATTCTCCATCACTAAATCTTAGGTTACTTCATCACTAAGAAACTAAGTTAAAAGGCTATTACTTAATGACAAATATTCCATATACTTTTTGGAATAATTCAAATTATCTAATGAGTCTCGATAGTATATTTATCCACTATATTCATATTTTATTATGGTATAATAGATGTAAACAGTTTCAGTATTTTCTAATTCTCCATCACCAAATCTTAGGTTACTTCATCACTAAGAAACTAAGTTAAAAAACTATTACTTAATGACACATATTCCATATACATTTGAAATAATTCAAATTATCTAATGAGTCTCGATAGAATATTTATTCACCATATTTATATTGTATTATGGTATAATAGATGTAAACAGTTTCAGTATTTTCTAACTCTCCATCACCAAATCTTAAGTTACTCCATCACTAAGAAACTAAGTTAAAAGACTATTACTGAATGACACATATTCCATATACATTTGAAATAATTCAAATTATCTAATGAGTCTCGATAGTATATTTATTCACCATATTTATATTGTATTATGGTATAATAGATGTAAACAGTTTCAGTATTTTCTAATTCTCCATCACCAAATCTTAGGATACTTCATCACTAAGAAACTAAGTTAAAAGACTATTACTTAATGACACATATTCCATATACATTTAAAATAATTCAAATTATCTAATGAGTCTCGATAGTATATTTATTCACCATATTCATATTGTATTATGGTATAATTAATGTAAACAGTTTCAGTATTTTCTAATTCTTCATCACCAAATTTTAGGTTACTTCATCACTAAGAAACTAAGTTAAAAGATTATTACTTAATGACACATATTCCATATACATTTGAAATAATTCAAATTATCTAATGAGTCTCGATAGTATATTTATCCACCATATTCATATTGTATTATGGTATAATAGATGTAAACAGTTTCAGTATTTTCTAATTCTCCAACACCAAATCTTAGGTTACTTCATCACTAAGAAACTAAGTTAAAAGGCTATTAATTAATGACAAATATTCCATATACTTTTTGAAATAATTCAAATTATCTAATGAGTCTCGATAGTATATTTATCCACCATATTCATATTGTATTATGGTATAATAGATGTAAACAGTTTCAGGATTTTCTAATTCTCCATCACCAAATCTTAGGTTACTTCATCACTGAGAAACTAAGTTAAAAGACTATTACTTAATGACAAATATTCCATATACTTTTTGAAATAATTCAAATTATCTAATGAGTCTCGATAGTATATTTATCCACCATATTCATATTGTATTACGGTATAATAGATTTAAACAGTTTTAGTATTTTCTAATTCTCCATCACCAAATCTTAGGTTACTTCATCACTAAGAAACTAAGTTAAAAGACTATTAATTAATGACACATATTCCATATACATTAGAAATAATTCAAATTATATAATGAGTCTCGATAGTATATTTATCCACCATATTCATATGGTATTATGGTATAATAGATGTAAACAATTTCAGTATTTTCTTCTTATCCATCACCAAATTTTAGGTTACTTTGACACTAAGAAACTAAGTTAAAAGACTATTAATTGATGACACATATTTTATATACATTGGAAATAATTCAAATTATATAATGAGTCTCGATAGTATATTTATTCACCATATTCATATTGTATTATGGTATAATAGATGTAACAAATTTCAGTATTTTCCTTCTTCTCCATCACCAAATTTTAGGTTACCTCTTCACCAAGAAACTAAGTTAAAAGACTATTAATTAATGACACATATTCCATATACATTAGAAATAATTCAAATTATATAATGAGTCTCGATAGTATATTTATCCACCATATTCATATGGTATTATGGTATAATAGATGTAAACAATTTCAGTATTTTCTTCTTCTCCATCACCAAATTTTAGGTTACTTCGACACTAAGAAACTAAGTTAAAAGACTATTAATTGATGACACATATTTATATACATTGGAAATAATTCAAATTATATAATGAGTCTCGATAGTATATTTATTCACCATATTTATATTGTATTATGGTATAATAGATGTAAACAATTTACATATTTTTCTTCTTCTTCATAACAAAATTTTAGGTTACTTCATCACTAAGAAACTAAGTTAAAAGACTATTACTTAATGACACATATTCCATATACATTTGAAATAATTCAAATTATCTAACGAGTCTTGATAGTATATTTATTTACCATATTCATATTGTATTATGGTATAATAGATGTAAACAGTTTCAGTATTTTCTAATTCTCCATCACCAAATTTTAGGTTACTTCATCACTAAGAAACTAAGTTAAAAGACTATTACTTAATGACACATATTCCATATACATTTTAAATAATTCAAATTATCTAATGAGTCTCGATAGTATATTTATCCACCATATTCATATTGTATTATGGTATAATAGATGTAAACAGTTTCAGTATTTTGTAATTTTCCATCATCAAATCTTAGGTTACTTCATCACTAAGAAACTAAGTTAAAACACTATTACTTAATGACATATTCCATATAAATTTTTAATGATTCAAATTAACTAATGAGTATCGATAGTATATTTATCCACCATATTCATATTGTATTATGGTATAATAGATGTAAACAATTTCAATATTTTCCTTCTTTTCCATCACCAAATTTTATGTTACTTCTTCACCAAGAAACTAAGTTAAAAGACTATTACTTAATGACTCATATTCCATATACATTTGAAATAATTCAAATTATATAATGAGTCTCGATAGTATATTTATTCACCATATTCATATTGTATTATGGTATAATAGATGTAAACAGTTTCAATATTTTTCTTCTTCTCCATCATAAAATTTTAGGTTACTTCATCACTAAGAAACTAAGTTAAAAGACTATTACTTAATGACACATATTCCTTATACATTTGAAATAATTTAAATTATCTAATGAGTCTCGATAGTATATTTATTCACCATATTCATATTTTACTATGGTATAATAGATGTAAACAATTTCAGTATTTTCTAATTCTCCATCACCAAATTTTAGGTTACTTCATCACTAAGAAACTAAGTTAAAAGACTATTACATAATGACACATATTCCATATACATTTGAAATAATTAAAATTATCTAATGAGTCTCCATAGCATATTTATTCACCATATTCATAATGTATTATGGTATAATAGATGTAAACAGTTTCAGTATTTTCTAATTCTCCTTCACCAAATCTTAGGTTACTTCATCACTAAGAAACTAAGTTAAAAGACTATTACTTAATGACACATATTCCATATACATTTGAAATAATTAAAACTATCTAATTAGTCTCAAAGTATATTTATCCACCATATTCATATTGTATTATGGTATAATAGATGTAAACAGTTTCAGTATTTTCTAATTCTCCATCACCAAATCTTAGGTTACTTTATCACTAATAAACTAAGTTAAAAGACTATTAATTAATGACACATATTCCATATACATTTGAAATAATTCAAATTATCTAATGAGTCTCGATATTATATTTATCCACCATATTCATATTGTATTATGGTATAATAGATGTAAACAATTTCAGTATTTACCTTCTTCTCCATCACCAAATTTTAGGTTACTTCTTCACCAAGAAACTAAGTTAAAAGACTATTAATTAATGACACATATTCCATATACATTAGAAATAATTCAAATTATATAATGAGTCTCGATAGTATATTTATCCACCATATTCATATGGTATTATGGTATAATAGATGTAAACAATTTAAGTATTTTCTTCTTCTCCATCAAAAAAGTTTAGGTTACTTCATCACTAAGAAACTAAGTTAAAAGACTATTACTTAATGACACGTATTCCATATACATTTGAAATAATTCAAATTATCTAATGAGTCGCGATAGTATATTTATTCACCATATTCATATTGTATTATGGTATAATAGATGTAAACAGTTTCAGTATTTTCAAATTCTCCATCACCAAATTTTTGGTTACTTCATCACTAAGAAACTAAGTTAAAAGACTATTACTTAATGACACATATTCCATATACATTTGAAATAATTCAAATTATCTAATGAGTCTCGATAGTATATTTATCCACCATATTCATATTGTATTATGGTATAATAGATGTAAACAGTTTCAGTATTTTCTAATTCTCCATCACCAAATCTTAGGTTACTTCATCACTAAGAAACTAAGTTAAAAGACTATTAATTAATGACACATATTCCATATACATTTGAAATAATTCAAATTATCTAATGAGTCTCGATAGTATATTTATTCACCATATTCATATTGTATTATGGTATAATAGATGTAAACAAGTTCAGTATTTTCCTTCTTCTCCATCCCCAAATTTTATGTTACTTCATCACTAAGAAACTAAGTCAAAAGACTATTAATTGATGACACATATTTTATATACATTAGAAATAATTCAAATTATATAATGAGTCTCAATAGTATATTTATTCACCATATTCATATTGTATTATGGTATAATAGATGTAAACAATTTCAATATTTTTCTTCTTCTCCATCACCAAATTTTAGGTTACTTCATCACTAAGAAACTAAGTCAAAAGACTATTAATTGATGACACATATTTTATATACATTAGAAATAATTCAAATTATATAATGAGTCTCAATAGTATATTTATTCACCATATTCATATTGTATTATGGTATAATCGATGTAAACAATTTCAATATTTTTCTTCTTCCCCATCACCAAATTTTAGGTTACTTCATCACTAAGAAACTAAGTTAAAAGACTATTACTTAATGACACATATTCCATGTACATTTGAAATAATTCAAATTATCTAATGAGTCTCGATAGTATATTTATTCACCATATTCATATTGTATTGTGGTATAATAGATGTAAACAGTTTCAGTATTTTCTAATTCTCCATCACCAAATCTTAGGTTACTTCATCACTAAGAAACCAAGTTAAAAGACTATTACTGAATGACACATATTCCATATACATTTGAAATAATTCAAATTATCTAATGAGTCTCGATAGTATATTTATTCACCATATTTATATTGTATTATGGTATAATAGATGTAAACAGTTTCAGTATTTTGTAATTCTCCATCACCAAATCTTAGGTTACTTCACCACTAAGAAACTAAGTTAAAACACTATTACTTAATGACACATATTCCATATACATTTTTAATGATTCAAATTATCTAATGAGTATTGATAGTATATTTATACACCTTATTCATTTGTATTATGGTATAATGGATGTAAACAATTTCAGTATTTTCTAATTCTCCATCACCAAATCTTAGGTTAGTTCATCACTAAGAAACTAAGTTAAAAGACTATTACTTAATGAACACATATTCCATATACATTTCAAATAATTCAAATTATCTAATGAGTCTCGATAGTATATTTATTCACCATATTCATAATGTATTATGGTATAATAGATGTAAACAGTTTCAGTATTTTCTAATTCTCCATCACCAAATCTTAGGTTACTTCATCACTAAGAAACTAAGTTAAAACACTATTACTTAATGACACATATTCCATATACATTTTAATGATTCAAATTATCTAACGAGTATCGATAGTATATTTATCCACCATATTCATATTGTATTATGGTATAATAGATGTAAATAATTTCAGTATTTTGTTCTTCTCCATCACCAAATTTTCGGTTACTTCTTCACCAAGAAACTAAGTTAAAAGACTATAAATTAATGACACATATTCCATATAAATTAGAAATAATTCAAATTATATAATGAGTCTCGATAGTATATTTATTCACCATATTCATATTGTATTATGGTATAATAGATGTAAACAATTTCAATATTTTTCTTCTTCTCTATCACCAAATTTTAGGTTACTTCATCACTAAGAAACTAAGTGAAAAGACTATTAATTGATGACACATATTTTATATACATTAGAAATAATTCAAATTATATAATGAGTCTCAATAGTATATTTATTCACCATATTCATATTGTATTATGGTATAATAGATGTAAACAATTTCAATATTTTTCTTCTTCTCCATCACGAAATTTTAGGTTACTTCATCACTAAGAAACTAAGTTAAAAGACTATTACTTAATGACACATATTCCATATACATTTGAAATAATTCAAATTATCTAATGAGTCTTGATAGTATATTTATCCACCATATTCATATTGTATTATGGTATAATAGATGTAAACAGTTTCAGTATTTTCTAATTCTCCATCACCAAATCTTAGGTTAGTTCATCACTAAGAAACTAAGTTAAAAGACTATTACTTAATGACACATATTCCATATACATTTGAAATAATTCAAATTATCTAATGAGTCTCGATATTATATTTATTCACCATATTCATATTGTATTGTGGTATAATAGATGTAAACAGTTTCAGTATTTTCTAATTCTCCATCACCAAATCTTAGGTTACTTCATCACTAAGAAACCAAGTTAAAAGACTATTACTGAATGACACATATTCCATATACATTTGAAATAATTCAAATTACCTAATGAGTCTCGATAGTATATTTATTCACCATATTTATATTGTATTATGGTATAATAGATGTAAACAGTTTCAGTATTTTGTAATTCTCCATCACCAAATCTTAGGTTACTTCATCACTAAGAAACTAAGTTAAAACACTATTATTTAATGACACATATTCCATATACATTTTTAATGATTCAAATTATCTAATGAGTATCGATAGTATATTTATCCACCATATTCATATTGTATTATGGTATAATGCATGTAAACAGTTTCAGTATTTTCTAATTCTCCATCACCAAATCTTAGGTTAGTTCATCACTAAGAAACTAAGTTAAAAGACTATTACTTAATGACACATATTCCATATACATTTGAAATAATTCAAATTATCTAATGAGTCTCGATAGTATATTTATCCACCATATTCATATTGTATTATGGTATAATAGATGTAAACAGTTTCAGTATTTTCTAATTCTCCATCACCAAATCTTAGGTTACTTCATCACTAAGAAACTAAGTTAAAACACTATTACTTAATGACACATATTCCATATACATTTTTAATGATTCAAATTATCTAATGAGTATCGATAGTATATTTATCCACCATATTCATATTGTATTATGGTATAATGGATGTAAACAATTTCAGTATTTTCTCTTCTTCTCCATCACCAAATTTTAGGTTACTTCTTCACCAAGAAACTAAGTTAAAAGACTATTACTTAATGACACATATTCCATATACATTTGAAATAATTCAAATTATCTAATGAGTCTCGATAGTATATTTATTCACCATATTCATAATGTATTATGGTATAATAGATGTAAACAGTTTCAGTATTTTCTAATTCTCCATCACCAAATCTTAGGTTACTTCATCACTAAGAAACTAAGTTAAAACACTATTACTTAATGACACATATTCCATATACATTTTTAATGATTCAAATTATCTAATGAGTATCGATAGTATATTTATCCACCATATTCATATTGTATTATGGTATAATAGATGTAAACAATTTTAGTATTTTCCTTCTTCTCCATCACCAAATTTTAGGTTATTTCTTCACCAAGAAACTAAGTTAAAAGACTATAAATTAATGACACATATTCCATATAAATTAGAAATAATTCAAATTATATAATGAGTCCTCGATAGTATATTTATTCACCATATTCATATTGTATTATGGTATAATAGATGTAAACAATTTCAATATTTTTCTTCTTCTCCATCACCAAATTTTAGGTTACTTCATCACTAAGAAACTAAGTGAAAAGACTATTAATTGATGACACATATTTTATATACATTAGAAATAATTCAAATTATATAATGAGTCTCAATAGTATATTTATTCACCATATTCATATTGTATTATGGTATAATAGATGTAAACAATTTCAATATTTTTCTTCTTCTCCATCACCAAACTTTAGGTTACTTCATCACTAAGAAACTAAGTTAAAAGACTATTAATTGATGACACATATTTTATATACATTGAAAATAATTCATATTATATATAATGAGTCTCGATAGTATATTTATTCACCATATTCATATTGTATTATGGTATAATAGATGTAAATAATTTCAATATTTTTCTTCTTCTCCATCACCAAATTTTAGGTTACTTCATCACTAAGAAACTAAGTTAAAAGACTATTACTTAATGACACATATTCCATATACATTTGAAGTAATTCAAATTATCTAATGAGTCTCGATAGTATATTTATTCACCATATTCATATTGTATTATGGTATAATAGATGTAAACAGTTTCAGTATTTTCTAATTCTCCATCACCAAATTTTAGGTTACTTCATCACTAAGAAACTAAGTTAAAAGACTATTACTTAATGACACATATTCCATATACATATGAAATAATTCAAATTATCTAATGAGTCTCGATAGTATATTTATTCACCATATTCGTATTGTATTAGGGTATAATAGATGTACACTGTTTCAGTATTTTTTTATTCTCTATCACCAAATCTTAGTTACTTCATCACTAAGAAACTAAGTTAAAAGACTATTACTTAATGACACATATTCCATATACATTTGAAATAATTCAAATTATCTAATGAGTCTCGATAGTATATTTATTCAACATATTCATATTGTATTATGGTATAATAGATTTAAACAGTTTCAGTATTTTCTAATTCTCTATCACTAAATCTTAGGTTACTACATCACTAAGAAACTAAGTTAAAAGACTATTACTTAATGACACATATTCCATATACATTTGAAATAATTCAAATTATCTAATGAGTCTCGATAGTATATTTATTCACCATATTCATATTGTATTATGGTATAATAGATGTAAACTGTTTCAGTATTTTCTAATTCTCCATCACAAATCTTAGGTCACTTCTTGACCAAGAAACTAAGTTAAAAGACTATTAATTAATGACACATATTCCATATACATTAGAAATAATTCAAATTATATAATTAGTCTCGATAGTATATTTATTCACCATATTCATAGTGTATTATGGTATAATAGATGTAAACAATTTCAGTATTTTCTTCTTCTCCATCACAGAATTTTAGGTTACTTCATCACTAAGAAACTATGTTAAAAGACTATTAATTGATGACACATGTTTTATATACATTGAAAATAATTCAAATTATCTAATGAGTCTCGATAGTATATTTATTCACCATATTCATATTGTATTATGGTATAATAGATGTAAACAAATTCAATATTTTCTTATTCTCCATCACCAAATCTTAGGTTACTTCATCACGAAGAAACTAAGTTAAAAGACTATTACTTAATGACAAATATTCCATATACTTTTTGAAATAATTCAAATTATCTAATGAGTCTCGATAGTATATTTATCCACCACATTCATATTGTATTATGGTATAATAGATGTAAAAAACTTCAATATTTTTCTTCTTCTCCATCACCAAATTTTAGGTTACTTCATCACTAAGAAACTAAGTTAAAAGACTATTACTTAATGACACATATTCCATATACATTTGAAATAATTAAAATTATCTAATGAGTCTCGATAGTATATTTATCCACCATATTCATATTGTATTATGGTATAATAGATGTAAACAGTTTAAGTATTTTTTTATTCTCTATCACCAAATCTTAGGTTACTTCATCACTAAGAAACTAAGTTAAAAGACTATTACTTAATGACACATATTCCATATACATTTTAAATAATTCAAATTATCTAATGAGTCTCGGTATTATATTTATCCACCATATTCATATTGTATTATGGTATAATAGATGTAAACAATTTCAGTATTTTCTAATTCTCCATCACCAAATCTTAGGTTACTTCATCACTAAGAAACAAAGTTAAAAGACTATTACTTAATGACACATATTCCATATACATTTTAAATAATTCAAATTATCTAATGAGTCTCGATAGTATATTTATCCACCATATTCATATTGTATTATGGTATAATAGATGTAAACTGTTTCAGTATTTTCTAATTCTACATCACCAAATCTTAGGTTACTTCTTGACCAAGAAACTAAGTTAAAAGACTATTAATTAATGACACATATTCCATATACATTTGAAATAATTCAAATTATCTAATGAGTCTCGATAGTATATTTATACACCATATTCATATTGTATTATGGTATAATAGATGTAAACAGTTTTTAGTATTTTCTAATTCTCCATCACCAAATCTTAGGTTACTTCACCACTACGAAACTAAGTTAAAAGACTATTAATTGATGACACATATTTTATATACATTGAAAATAATTCAAATTATCTAATGAGTCTCGATAGTATATTTATTCATCATATTCATATTGTATTATGGTATAATAGATGTAAACAATTTCAGTATTTTCATATTCTCCATCACCAAATCTTAGGTTACTTCATCACTAAGAAACTAAGTTAAAAGATTATTACTTAATGACAAATATTCCATATACTTTTTGAAATAATTCAAATTATCTAATGTGTCTCCATAGTATATTTATCCACCATATTCATATTGTATTAAGGTATAATAGATGTAAATAGTTTCAGTATTTTCTAATTCTCCATCACCAAATCTTAGGTTACTTCATCACTAAGAAACTAAGTTAAAAGACTATTACTTAATGACACATATTCCATATACATTTGAAATAATTCAAATTATCTAATGAGTCTCGATAGTATATTTATCCACCATATTCATATTGTATTATGGTATAATAAATGTCAACAGTTTCAGTATTTTTTTAATCTCTATCACCAAATCTTAGGTTACTTCATCACTAAGAAACTAAGTTAAAATATTACTTAATGGCACACATTCCATATACATTTGAAATAATTCAATTTATCTAATGAGTCTCGGTAGTATATTTATTCACCATATTCATATTGTATTATCGTATAATAGATGTAAACAGTTTCAGTATTTTCTAATTCTCCATCACCAAATCTTAGGTTACTTCGTCACTAAGAAACTAAGTTAAAAGACTATTACTTAATGACACATATTCCATATACATTTGAAATAATTCAAATTATCTAATGAGTCTCGACAGTATATTTATTCACCATATTCATATTATATTATGGTATTATAGATGTAAACTGTTTCAGTATTTTCTAATTCTCCATCACCAAATCTTAGGTTACTTCTTGACCAAGAAACTAAGTTAAAAGACTATTAATTAATGACACATATTCCATATACATTAGAAATAATTCAAATTATATAATGAGTCTTCATAGTATATTTATTCACCATATTCATATTGTATTATGGTATAATAGATGTAAACAATTTCAGTATTTTCTTCTTCTCCATCACAGAATTTTAGGTTACTTCATCACTAAGAAACTAAGTTAAAAGACTATTAATTTATGACACATATTTTATATACATTGAAAATAATTCAAATTATCTAATTAGTCTCGATAGTATATTTATTCACCATATTCATATTGTATTATGGTATAATAGATGTAAACAATTTCAGTATTTTCTTATTCTCCATCACCAAATCTTAGGTTACTTCATCACTAAGAAACTAAGTTAAAAGACTATTACTTAATGACACATATTCCATATACATTTGAAATAATTCAAATTATCTAATGAGTCTCGATAGTATATTTATTCACCATATTCATATTGTATTATGGTATAATAGATGTAAACAGTTTCAGTATTTTCTAATTCTCCATCACCAAATCTTAGGTTACTTGATCACTAAGAAACTAAGTTAAAAGACTATTATTTAATGACACATATTCCATATACATTTGAAATAATTCAAATTATCTAATGAGTCTCGATAGTATATTTATCCACCACATTCATATTGTATTATGGTATAATAGATGTAAAGAACTTCAATATTTTTCTTCTTCTCCATCACCAAATTTTAGGTTACTTCATCACTAAGAAACTAAGTTAAAAGACTATTACTTAATGACACATATTCCATATACATTTGAAATAATTAAAATTATCTAATGAGTCTCGATAGTATATTTATCCACCATATTCATATTGTATTATGGTATAATAGATGTAAACTGTTTCAGTATTTTCTAATTCTACATCACCAAATCTTAGGTTACTTCTTGACCAAGAAACTAAGTTAAAAGACTATTAATTAATGACACATATTCCATATACATTTGAAATAATTCAAATTATCTAATGAGTCTCGATAGTATATTTATACACCATATTCATATTGTATTATGGTATAATAGATGTAAACAGTTTTAGTATTTTCTAATTCTCCATCACCAAATCTTAGGTTACTTCATCACTACGAAACTAAGTTAAAAGACTATTAATTGATGACACATATTTTATATACATTGAAAATAATTCAAATTATCTAATGAGTCTCGATAGTATATTTATTCATCATATTCATATTGTATTATGGTATAATAGATGTAACAATTTCAGTATTTTCATATTCTCCATCACCAAATCTTAGGTTACTTCATCACTAAGAAACTAAGTTAAAAGATTATTACTTAATGACAAATATTCCATATACTTTTTGAAATAATTCAAATTATCTAATGTGTCTCCATAGTATATTTATCCACCATATTCATATTGTATTAAGGTATAATAGATGTAAATAGTTTCAGTATTTTCTAATTCTCCATCACCAAATCTTAGGTTACTTCATCACTAAGAAACTAAGTTAAAAGACTATTACTTAATGACACATATTCCATATACATTTGAAATAATTCAAATTATCTAATGAGTCTCGATAGTATATTTATCCACCATATTCATATTGTATTATGGTATAATAAATGTCAACAGTTTCAGTATTTTTTTAATCTCTATCACCAAATCTTAGGTTACTTCATCACTAAGAAACTAAGTTAAAATATTACTTAATGGCACACATTCCATATACATTTGAAATAATTCAAATTATCTAATGAGTCTCGGTAGTATATTTATTCACCATATTCATATTGTATTATCGTATAATAGATGTAAACAGTTTCAGTATTTTCTAATTCTCCATCACCAAATCTTAGGTTACTTCGTCACTAAGAAACTAAGCTAAAAGACTATTACTTAATGACACATATTCCATATACATTTGAAATAATTCAAATTATCTAATGAGTCTCGACAGTATATTTATTCACCATATTCATATTATATTATGGTATTATAGATGTAAACTGTTTCAGTATTTTCTAATTCTCCATCACCAAATCTTAGGTTACTTCATGACCAAGAAACTAAGTTAAAAGACTATTAATTAATGACACATATTCCATATACATTAGAAATAATTCAAATTATATAATGAGTCTTCATAGTATATTTATTCACCATATTCATATTGTATATGGTATAATAGATGTAAACAATTTCAGTATTTTCTTCTTCTCCATCACAGAATTTTAGGTTACTTCATCACTAAGAAACTAAGTTAAAAGACTATTAATTTATGACACATATTTTATATACATTGAAAATAATTCAAATTATCTAATGAGTCTCGATAGTATATTTATTCACCATATTCATATTGTATTATGGTATAATAGATGTAAACAATTTCAGTATTTTCTTATTCTCCATCACCAAATCTTAGGTTACTTCATCACTAAGAAACTAAGTTAAAAGACTATTACTTAATGACACATATTCCATATACATTTGAAATAATTCAAATTATCTAATGAGTCTCGATAGTATATTTATTCACCATATTCATATTGTATTTATGGTATAATAGATGTAAACAGTTTCAGTATTTTCTAATTCTCCATCACCAAATCTTAGGTTACTTGATCACTAAGAAACTAAGTTAAAAGACTATTATTTAATGACACATATTCCATATACATTTGAAATAATTCAAATTATCTAGTATATTTATCCACCACATTCATATTGTATTATGGTATAATAGATGTAAAGAACTTCAATATTTTTCTTCTTCTCCATCACCAAATTTTAGGTTACTTCATCACTAAGAAACTAAGTTAAAAGACTATTACTTAATGACACATATTCCATATACATTTGAAATAATTAAAATTATCTAATGAGTCTCGATAGTATATTTATCCACCATATTCATATTGTATTATGGTATAATAGATGTAAACTGTTTCAGTATTTTCTAATTCTACATCACCAAATCTTAGGTTACTTCTTGACCAAGAAACTAAGTTAAAAGACTATTAATTAATGACACATATTCCATATACATTTGAAATAATTCAAATTATCTAATGAGTCTCGATAGTATATTTATACACCATATTCATATTGTATTATGGTATAATAGATGTAAACAGTTTTAGTAGTTTCTAATTCTCCATCACCAAATCTAGGTTACTTCATCACTACGAAACTAAGTTAAAAGACTATTAATTGATGACACATATTTTATATACATTGAAAATAATTCAAATTATCTAATGAGTCTCGATAGTATATTATTCATCATATTCATATTGTATTATGGTATAATAGATGTAAACAATTTTTAGTATTTTCTTATTCCCCCTCACCAAATCTTAGGGTTACTTCATCACTAAGAAACTAAGTTAAAAGACTATTACTTAATGACACACATTCCATATACATTTGAAATAATTCAAATTATCTAATGAGTCTCGGTAGTATATTTATTCACCATATTCATATTGTATTATCGTATAATAGGATGTAAACAAGTCAGTATTTTCTCATTCTCCATCACCAAATCTTAGTTACTTCATAACTAAGAAACTAAGTTAAAAGACTATTACTTAATGACACATATTCCATATACATTTGAGAATAATTCAAATTATCTAATGAGTCTCGACAGTATATTTATCACCATATTCATATTATATTATGGTATAATAGATGTAAACTGTTTCAGTATTTTCTAATTCTCCATCACCAAATCTTAGGTTACTTCTTGACCAAGAAACTAGTTAAAAGACTATTAATTATATGACACATATTCCCATATACATTAGAAATAATTCAAATTATATAATGAGTCTCGATAGTATATTTATTCACCATATTCATATTGTATTATGGTATAATAGATGTAAACAATTTCAGTATTTTCTTCTTCTCCATCACAAGAGTTTAGGTTACTTCATCACGAAGAAACTAAGTTAAAAGACTATTAATTTATGACCACATATTTTATATACATTGAAAATAATTCAAATTATCTAAGTGAGTCGAGTAGTATATTTATTCATCATATTCATATTGTATTATGGTATAATAGATGTAAACAATTTCTAGTATTTTCTTATTCTCCATCACCAAATCTTAGGTTACTTCATCACTAAGAAACTAAGTTAAAGAGACTATTAACTTAATGACACATATTCCATGATACATTTGAAATAATTCAATAGTAGCGTAATGAGTCTCGATAGTATATTTATTCACCATATTCATATTGTATTATGGTATAATAGATGTAAACAGTTCAGGATTTTCTA
>CATIWC010003861.1:0-42234 GCA_948472305.1 Vicia faba | reverse complement strand
TTATTATTATAATAATAATAATAATAATAATAATAATAATAATAATAATAATAATAATAATAATAATAATAATAATAATAATAATAATAATAATAATAATAATAATAATAATAATAATAATAATAATAATAATAATAATAATAATAATAATAATAATAATAATAATAATAATAATAATAATAATAATAATAATAATAATAATAATAATAATAATAATAATAATAATAATAGGATATAATATTTGATTTTATTTAATTGGGATATCTTATTTCAACGGAAGTTTAATGGGTGAGATCTTTTTAAACGTTACTAGGATATGTTTAATAATTATTTTTAATAAAATTTTGGATTTGAAATTTGTTTTTATAAATAATAATATTACTGTTAGTTTTAGGAACTAGTTAAGTAAGAGGTGAAATATTTTCATTGTTGCTACCGTTAGAAAAGTGTGACAAAAATAAATATTTGGTTATATTATTTTGAAATAATTATTTAGTTGGGAGTAAATAATATTACAGTGAAACAATTGTCTCGTTAAGTGACATTTTTTAAAGAATTAATCAATACATGAATAAAAATCATAAGATACATGTGCCGAACCATAAAATAATTTTATGGATAAAATGGTTTCATATACACGTATTATATTATATTATATTATATTATATTATATTATATTATATTATATTATATTATATTATATTATATTATATTATATTATATTATATTATATTATATTATATTATATTATATTATATTATATTATATTATATTATATTATATTATATTATATTATATTATATTATATCATATTATATTATATTATATATATATATTATATTATATTATATTATATTATATTATATTATATTATATTATATTATATTATATTATATTATATTATTATTATTATTATTATTATTATTATTATTATTATTATTATTATTATTATTATTATTATTATTATTATTATTATTATTATTCAACTTAAAATGAAGATGAAACAATTTCAATTTAATTTTATTAGTTAACTAATATATAGAATCGTGGCATGAGAAATGAGTTAGTAGCATTAGTGGGTTTGTAAATTTTATTATTATTGATTTGGATTAAATATTTATATAGTTAATGTAAATTAATTAGTAAATGAATTATTTTTTAAGAGTAATTTTGATAGGAGTATTTGTAGGATTATAATTTAGTATGATTTGGTATATTTAGAGTTGAATTTAGGTTAATTGATATTTTTGAATATGTTGGGTGATTTTGAGCTTTGTGAGTAATAATATTTTACTCAATTTTGGTGATTTTGAGATGTTTTTAAAATTTTGATGATATTTTTGGAATAGTTTTTGTGATATTTTTGGTGGCGATATTGGTAATATGTGGTTTATTTGAAACTACTTTTTGGTGATCTAAATAATCTTTGGTGATTTATGGTTCATTATTGGAATCAATTTTTGGTGATGTCCCTTAAAAAAAATTGGGTGACTTATGATGATTGTTTTGGTGATTATGCATTTTATTCATGCATTCATGTATTTCAGAGTTAGGTGAGACTTCGGTCTATTTGGTAGTCTCAGATCTATTGATGGGATCGTTGGTCTCGGTGAGAAAGACCAAGGGTTGGTGGCCTATGATCTATTGATGAGATCGTTGGTCTTAGTGAGAAAGACCAGGGGTGGATCTTAGATCTATTGATGGGGATCGTTGGTTTGATGAAAAAACTGAAGACCGTCAGATTATATACATACAAAAACTTGGTAGCACATGCATTTAGGTGATGGTATTGGAGTGCATTGCATTGCATAAGCATTATATTGATATTATTTTTTAGTGTGACTGGTTGTTGTATATTTAAATTATCATCATGTATGCTTAATTTCATCGTTATTACATGTAAATGTATTCTCACCCCTCTTTTCTCTTTGGTTGTTGTTGTTACCATTCGGTAATACAGGTGATCAGTAGGAGCGATAACATCGTGAGTATTGCGAGATGACACTTTTCTTTTTTCAGTTTATTTTAGAGGAATAAAATGCTTTGAACTGTAACGCCTGGGGTTTGGGGCGCTTGTGTTTATTTTCATGTATTGGATCACAATTCTCATATGGATTGGTTTTTTTTAGTTGTTCAGAATAATTATATGTTTATCTTTATTTCTGCCGTGGTTTCTTTAGATGTGTGGTATTTGATTGGAGTATTATGACGAGTAACATCCTAAGTGCAAGTTTCTTTTATAAATATATTATTTTTTGGTTTAGGGTGTTACAAAGCTTCCTTGCTCTCGCCCCGCCTCATCAAGCAGCGTTATCCCAGGGATGGAATTTTTTACCTTAACGCCTGGAAAGTGCGCCCTCCTTAAATAAAGGCTTTCCACATAACATTTTCTGGTGATATCCAGGTCCCCTCAGACAACTTTCACTCTCCCATCGGTGAACGAGTACTTCATGCATAAACATAAAGTAAATAAAATAGGTCTCAGTCTGTTAGAGGTTGGTCTCCCAATAATCATATTATAAGAAGAGGGGGAGTCAATGACTAGATACTTAACCATTATTTCTTTTGGCATGGTCCTGCTCTCTGAACGTGTTCCTTATGGTTAGGTACCCTTTCACTTGCATATGTTCTCCCGAAAATTCGACCAATGATCATTTGAAGATCTTCAAATCTTCAAGATCAAGACCACTAGAATTATATTGGGACGCAGTCTCTCGAAGGCGTCCCAATACAATATGTCGGCAGTGCTTTCTTAATCCACTAGAATTATTTTTATCTCTCATTCTTATAATTTGACTACAACGACCATGGGATCATCATAGTGAGGGTGGACGCCAAACACATCTTCTTCCTAGAAGATAATCACGACATCTGGTGCTTTTCTGTTCTTGACCTCAGGCGAGTTTTATACACTCAGAACTTGACGTGGATATCTTTTGCAGCGAGAAACAATCACACCGTCCCCAACGAATCCTTCTACTATGGTGTTGAGTGTGTGACAAACCGATTTATAAACCTTGCATTGGGATGCTTCTTTGCCTCTGTTTGGCTAGAGCTTTTGATACCTTCTCGCGTGCTCGGATTATGTCTCTTTGTAACACCCTAAATCTAACTAATGTATTTAATTTAATTTAGATTTCTTTTTATTTAATTATTAGATGATTTATGTGCTTTATTTTATTATTTGGTGGATGTATGTGTGTTATGTGGTGGTTGAGGGTTGCTAAATTTTTATTAGTCTATTTAAGGAAATTAATAGAAATTGATTAAACAAATAGAATAAAATAAAAATCATAAGAATTAGTGATATTGATGAAAAATTAGATTTATTATAAAAATAAATAGAAAATAGAGTTGGTAAGGGTAATATGGTGATTGTAGAGATAAACGAGGGTGGAATGAGAATATCTTAATTAGGTAGATTAAGTTTTTCTTTAAAAAGGGAGAGGTGTGAGAGGTTGGAACTTTTATTTATATAGAAAAAAAAATTTGGAGAAAGGAAGCAAGAGGCATTAGGAAGAACCAAGGGTTTGAGAGAGAAAACTCAAAAACAAAGTTACTTTGCTAGAAAATTCAAGTAAGGGAGATGCTTTGTATATTGGTGTGATTTATGAACAATAGAGAGGGACCTCCACTCTCCTCTAGGTTTTTTTGTCTCCATTATTGTGTTTTAAGAACTTTATATATGATTATAAATATTTGATGATAGTGGTAATTCTTGATGTGTGATTATGTGTTTGTTATTATTGAATGTATTTTGTTTAATTAATGGTTTTTATTTGATTGAATATGATATTGATATGGATGATTGGTGTGTTGTGTCATATCCCAAATTTGTCTCACCCTTCATATATTTTCAAGTGTCATTTAATTTCGAATAAATTTAATGACACACTTGATAAGAGGACATATGTAAGTCTTGCAAGCGAGAGATCATGAGTTTGAATCCTATCTTTCTCTTTCTTTTTTACATTTTTTCCTTTTTATTTATTTCTAACTTTATTTTTATTTTTTATTCAAAAATCACAAAAAAATCACATTTTGATTATTAACTTTTATATTTATTAATTACACATTTTTTAAAAATTGACTTCATCTTATACACCTTTTAACCTAAAAAATATCAAAAAAATCAAAATATATTTAAAAAATTAAAAAAGGAAGGTATCAATTTGATTTTGCTATTTTTAGCATAATTTCACTTCTTATTGATCAAGAAACGAATCTGATCTTGTTTGTGATATCTTACAAATATCATATGATATATTTTCTGATTCTAATTTAATTATTAGCTTTTTTATTTGAATTTTTTTTGGAATAATCATGTATTAAAAAAATCGCAAATCATCATGTTTTAGAAAACTCCACAAGGGAGGAGCCATTCCACTTGGCGCCTTCACTCCCATTCTTGCCCTAGGCGCCATCCCACTTGGCGCATCCTCTCTCTTTTAGCCAAGTGAGATGGCGCATGTACTTTAAAAGTGAGAGGAGGCGCCATCTCACTTGGCTCCTAGGGCAAAATGTTGTTTTTATAAATAATTCGTCAGTTTCTCCGTCATTCCTCACACTTTCTCGCACTGTTCACTTATTTTTTACTCTGTTATTTGCGTCATGACATCGCCCATGATTTTTACCAGAGATGGTTATGTTATTTTCTCCGCCACAAAAACTCTGATGAAAATGAAATTCTGGCACATTCACTCCATGGAGCGTCTGAAGAGGGAGTTGATGCGATGGCTAGAGGGAGATATCATGGGGGTGGAACAAATTAGAAGGATCCAGTGAAGACGAACAACAACCTCACTTGCGACAGGAAGACCTAATTTTTGGCTGGAGGAAATCAAAACAGACAGCGACGTAATATTGATGATGCATGGGTCAGATGAAATTGTTTTAATGGTTGTAGTTTCGTAGACGGTTTATCGTGTTTTATTTCTTGTTCACGCAATGTTTATTGTAACAAATACTGTTAACGAAAAACCCTAATGTTTACAACATAATAAAGGAAAGATTTTTTGTAATACAATTTTTATGTGGTTGAGGCAGTAGCCCGATTCGAACAATTTTTGCGATTGTGTCCGACCTGACGACATAAACTACACTTTCTTTTCAGCTTGTCAAGGGAGTCCATTTCGGTTGTGATGCGCTTACTTTTGGGACGACCTTTTTATTCCTTCGCATTTGGTCATTGTGCCATACTATTTCGCCGTCGTATGCAGGCCAATAATCTGGTTTTGCTACCAAAGGGAAGCTGTTGTTGTAAACGTTGAGCAACGTTTCAGATTTGTAAATGGGAGACAGAAGTTGTAGCGCGTCTTGATGAGTATAGGCACACGCGGCAATGACATAAGAGCAAGACATATGAAAGGCTTGAAACTTGCCACAATCGCACCAATGAGAAGGTAGTACAACCCTATATTCTTGTCTTGACAGGCCCTCGTTGTGGTCGATTGTCTCTTTGACAATGAAGTTGTGGCTATGACAGTCAAACCGTATAACCAGATGGGTGTTGGCTTTGGCACTTTCTGCCTTAATGTACTTCATGCAACTTTCACTCCATAGTTGTCCAGATTGCAACACAGCATTCCATATTTCACCTCTTTTGGCAAACAATGAAGCCATCCTAAAATATGTTGATTTAACCAAAGCAGTGACCGGGAGGTTTCGTATGCCTTTGAATACTCCATTCATCGATTCAATTAGATTAGTTGTCATGTGGCCCCATCTTTGTCCATTGTCGTATGACCTAGTCCATTTTTCTACCGGAATATTATCGATCCACCTACCGGCTTCCGGATTTGACAAACGAATCTCATTGTGATAATATTTGAATGTAGGTTGTGCCAATGCATATCCCACATTCATAACCGCTTTCCTAAGAGTTTTGTCTTTGATCTCCCTCGTGAAATTTTGGATGATATGTCTAACGCAATAGACATGTGTAGAAGGAGGGTCATGCCAACCGTTTGCAGGATTATTGTATGCACTTTCAATAGATGCATGTCTATCAGAGATCTGGTTGAGGAGCCACGTGTGTTCAGAGATTTTTGAGAAAAAATCTCCAAGCACCACCAGTCTCCCCCTCGACTAGGGCAAAGGAAATTGGGAAAATGTCGTTGTTGCCATCTTGTGCAACTGCCATCAGTAGCGTGTCTTTGTATTTCCTATACAACCAAGTCCCATCAATTTGTATAAAATTGGTTTGCATGACACAAACCCTGTGATGCAAGGTTGAAAAGCCCAAAACACTCGACTGAATATTCCATTTCCGTTGAGTTGACTACCATTCGGGGCGTATGCTGGCACTGTTTCCAGAATGTAAACAGTACCCAGAGAATAAGTCTGGAGTGCATTCAGGTAGCGAGGAAGTTCTTGGTATGACTCCTCCCAGTTTCCATATACCTTTTCAATCGCCTTGGTCTTTGCTAACCATGCCTTTCGGTAAGACGAAGTATAGTTAAATACCATAGTGATGTGGGAGATTATGGTTTTCACCTTCAATGATGGATCGTTGCTGACGAGTGGTAGGATTTCTTGATAAATGAGATCATAATTAAGTTTTTGATGATCCTGTGATTGAGTAGAACTGGCACAAGTGTGGGTAAACATGGAACCTATGACCCAATAATCACCTCTTAATTTGTATAATGCAGTGAGTTTGAACATACAATCAGGGTAGACACACTTGATTTTGTACCTTTCTAGATTTACACGGTCCACCTTAAAATCGACTGAGTTGAGCATGTAAAATTTTTTGATGGCTCTGATACATTCTTCTCTGTTACGAAATTTGTCTTTCTCTTTTATGTTTTCATCCGACTGCATATACGAATTGAAAAATAAATCAGAAGACGGTTCATCTCCGCCCATGTTGAAGTTTGTCATGTGCGGAGGTGGTGTGTAGATCTCGTTTGCAGGAATACCAGGTATCCAATCGTCTTCGGAATCATCATTGACCATTTCGTCAAAATCCAACTCGTCATCTTCTTCTTCTTCATCAACGGCATCTACTTCTGCTTGTTCGGTCTCCAAAGGATCAACCACTTGTGACAGCTGAGGCTCTCGCAGCATAATGTACAACTCAATAGAGTCGTACCCAGAATACTCATGACTGGAAAACATATTCTGAAGGTCCTCGTCATCTTGAACCTCAACCTTATAAAATATTATTTGGTTGTTAGCAAAAAAACCGGATTTTGATAAAATATTTGTGTCACGGGCCTCGTCCAAGTTTGGCCTCCAATCGTTTTTTGAAGTACAAGAAATTGGCTTTCCTGTTTAAACAAAATTGAATATTCTCAGTGTCTCTAAACAAAAACCCAGAGGTGGGACAAATGTATGTCTCACCATTGAAATGTGCACTGATCACATATTGGGGTGCAAAGGCCATTGTGTATGACTGTTTGAAGGTTTGAAGGTTTGAAGGTTTGAAGTTTATGAGTTAATTGCTGGAATTTTTGAATGTTCTAGTGTTTGAGAGATTAAGCGTATGAGTGTTTTGATAAATGTAAGATTAAATAGGTTGTACTGAATTTGAATAAACCAACATGCATTCAGAGATGCCTTCTCCAATGCTGCCACCTAGCCCGCGCCTACACTGCAACCTCTAAGGCGCCTCCCATCACGTCCAATAGTGTTACATGCATTCAGAGATGCCTTCTCCAAGACTGTCACCTAGCCTGCGCCTACACTGCAACCCATTCCACCTCTTATTCGCCAACAGGGATGGCGACACCTTTCATTTTTGTACTATTTCACCAAGTCTAATGGCGCTTCCCTTCACGTCCAATCGTGTTACATGCATTCAGAGATGCCTTCTCCAAGGGTGCCACCTAGCCTGCGCCTACACTGCACCTACACTGCAACCTCTAAGGCGCCTCCCATCACGTCCAATATTGTTACATGTATTCAGAGATGCCTTCTCCAAGGATGTCACCTAGCCTGCGCCTACAATGCAACTCATTCCACCTCTTATTCGCCAACAGGGATGGCGACACCTTTCATTTTTGTACTCTTTCACCAAGTCCAATGGAACCTCCCTTCACGTCCAATCGTGTTATGTATTTAAATTTACTTAGAGACTTCGAAAAAACTAAAAAGTATAGTTGGGGTTCTGCTGTTTTAGCCCATCTATACAGTTCCTTGTGTAAAAATACAATCAAGGAAAAATGTACATTTTATGGCTGCGCTTTTTTACTTCAAGCCTGGGGTTGGTGGAGGATGGAGTCCCTAAACCGCGTCAACAATAACACATTCGTTTTCCCATACGCAACAAAGTAAGTCATCAAGTTATATCATTTATTACTATTCATCTCTTCACCAAATATATGATAAAAATAAAATATTTTTCAATTCCTTTAGGTATTGCGTGAGGGGTATGGATTACGGCAAGCATCCAAGATTCAATGTCGCACTATACCGCAATTTATTGGATCACCTTGACATGGATGATGTACGTCGTACCTTTCAACTTTTCTACTTTTAAATTATTTATATATTACGTTTCATTAACCTGATTTAATTTTATCTGCAGTTTGTCTGGAGACCATATTTGGGTTTGGACCATGAACCAAACCCCGAGGATGCAGCAATTTAGAGCGCAAAGACTGCAATCATACGGTTCAATGTTGTGGAGATGCACCACATCGACCGTGTAAAGATGCAGTTTGGAATGCATCAAGAGATACCCAGCGATCTGACTTGTTTGTCCCCGTGGCATCTCAAAAGGGTCGACGCCCAATGGGGTCTTACCAACTAGAAAGACTTTGCTCCAGAATGGTGTAAGATGTGGCAGAGGCGTCACCGACATGCCTTGCAATTCCCAGTTTTCCTCAACCATGGTAATATGCGACACACAGATTAATATTTATCTTGGTACAGATCGATTAGTACCCCTGAAATACACGTGTCTCATCTAAGGTATTTGGTTGACCCACGAACACAATGGGCACAACCCTCATTTCCCCAACAACAAACCCAACACACATCAACCTCCCACCAACCCCCCCGATGAAACAGAACCACAAACACCCAACCACAGTCACCACCACAATACAATTACACCCATATGCCCCACAATCAACCACAATCACCACCTCAGTACCAATACCCCCATATGCCTCACACCCAACCATAATTTCAATCACAATACCAACACACCTGCATACCCCACACACAATTTCAGTCTTCTGCATATCCCAATATGGGCCCCTCAACATCCAACCTTAGCCTTGATCTGGGATTATCCAAAGATTATGAACCAACCGACCCAACTTGCCATCAACCACAACATCACCAAAGCACCCAACATCCTCAATACCAAACACCCCAAGATCCATTTCCTTCCCGTCCTCAGACAACCAGTGCTACATACCAACCATGGAACCCCATCCACCACCAACACGATCAATCTTTGAGGGTATGGGTAACTGACTGTACCAAAGCAGATCTTCTAGATATGGAGATCTGACTGATTTCATGGATCCGGAACGCATTGACTTCGCTAGGCCATCGACCCTGCCACAGCAGGAAACGCGACAAAACCCAGCACGGGAAAGGCGAGGACTGGGATGCGGAACCGGGGGTTATTATCGGGTTCCGGGGGACCACTGATTAATCTGTATTTTTTTATGTAATAGTTATGTGTGTAATCATATTTTGTAAATAAAAAGTCAATTTTGTTAATCATATATCGAATACGTAACACACCGCATTTAAAATAAAAAACGTGAAAATTTACCTTCCAATTACACTAAGGCGCCATCTCACTTGGCTTAGGGCAAGCCTTTAACACCTAGACGCCAAGTGAGATGGCGCCTCCCCTTAAAAATTAGGTGTAGACGCCAAGTGGTATGGCTCCTCCCTTGAGAAGTTTTCTGAAATATGATTATTTGCATAATTTTTTCCGAAATATAGTTATTTGTGATTTTTTTTTTAATATATGGTTATTCTAAAAAAAAAATTCTTTTTATTGACTAATATTTAGTATAAATAGGTGTCAATTCTAACATGTTTGGATCAATAATTTTAACCTTATTCAATAACCTTATTACACGTACAATTTTCCACACTCACTACACTAATTATGCATGTTAAAAAAAATGCCATTCATTCCCACTTACACTCACAAGTCACAACCACTCTCGTATACACTAACCCCTCATTGTAAAAAAGAAAAAACACATCAAAAATATGTCTATTGCTTTCATCCTAACCAATACCATACTTTCATGCCCAAACAATAAATCATCACTATTTAAAATCCATGCACCACAAAACTAAGATACACAACCATCATCATAAACCACCCTTCTCCGTATGCCATTCGAACCATAATCTTCAATATACCATAATTTTCACAATTAAATTAGAGTTTTTAGAGGTATTATCTTAATTTAGTTAACCTATTGTATTTAGTTTAGGATAAGTAATTAATAAAAAAAACAATCTTTTTTCAATACAAAAAACATTTTTATTTTATTAGGTTATTTATTTCAATTAGTTTAGATTAGTCAATAAAACAAAAAAACACCAAAAATATATTTTACTTTATTCAATACCAAAAAAATAACAAAAAAAACAAATTTGTATATGGTTGTTAGGATTTCCCGATTAAATCCAAAATTCATATCATCTGTGAATAAATCATTCAATTCTCTTATACATAAATCACTACCTAAATAATAAAAAAGGACCAAAAAAAAAAATCAATGCAAGCTAAAATCCACGTCACTCATCAAATCATCTTTGCTCCGTTTTCATAAATTAAAACTAACTAATCAAATATTTTCGAACTAGTAGGCTTTGACTTTCTCATTATACAGTGAGAATACATAGACAAAAGGTTGTGAATCCACTAACCTAGAAACTAACTCTTTTCCCACTTTAACCTTGTATACATATCATTTTCTTTGTAAATAATTAGAAGTAATTAAGCAAACATCTCTTAGACAAACACACCTAATCCTAGATTAGAGAAGACCCCCCTTGAGTACAAAGAATGTGAGGTGTGTCTAACACCTTTTCCTCACTTAACCGAATCTCAAATCCATTATTCAATTGCAATGACCGTCTTATCCTTCCCTTAGGGTTTTCCCATTAATCCCTTGCGACTCTATGATTTTTCCAGCCTCGATAGTTGGAGACTCTGCTGGAGATTGTCCTAAATAGAGTCTCGCATACCCTCTAGTCTTAGGGTTTTGTTGTTTGCTTTGTGTGTTTTTTATTGCTTTTTTTTCTTGCTTTTATTTTTCCGCTTCTATTATTTATTTACATCTATATATAATATGTGAGAATTATGTGTGTGGAACTCTATACGCGAACTCCAGAAAAACCTTAGAAATAAGAGGTTGTCGAGTATGGGTCAAGGAGGATTTACATCCCTATGAGTTTTAAACGAACAACTCCGCTCAGAGTGGGTCAATTCAAAACACTTGTCAGTAAGGGGGTTAGTCCTTCTTAAGGACATATTTTGGACTTGATTAATGACTCTGAGGATCTTATCCAAAACCTTAATGGTGAGAATTTTATGAGACGAAGGTCTCACTAAGTCTATGCAAAGGCTCCACCTAAGGGAGATTCGTTGAGGTTTTATCGTGAATTGGCCAGCCCAAACTTCATGGTAAAAGCTTATTTGTGGCCTATAACTTTGGGTGTTTATCCAAAAATATTCCAAAAAGTCGTCCTTGTGAGGGGTTGAGTAGAAAAAAAAAACTTAGAACCTTTTATAGGAGCCCTCCTGTAGGTTGTTCTATTAACATCATGTCCTTCGTAAGGAACCTTACCGCAAATGACGTCTTTTTACCATCCATAAACTCGTTAGAGTTTCCTTTTGTCTATCACCATACCTAAACTTATAAGAGTTTCCTTTTGTCTGTCATAATCCCTAAACCAGTAAGGATTTTCTTTTTTGTCTATTACCATCCCTAAACTCGTAAGAGTTTCCTTTTGTCTGTCATAATCCCTAGACCCGTAAAGGTTTTCCTTATGTTTGTCGCTCTCCCTAAGCCTGTTTAGGCTTCCTTAGGTCTATCTTTATCCTAAGTCTGCATTGCATTGCATCTCGATGAAAACTTTTAGCATACCAAAAAAATGAATTTTTTTTGCATACTCATGCATTTTCATTCACCTGCACTTGCATAAACTTATATCTTTTCCACCTTCACCCTTATCCAATTGTCATCCATCTAACAGGTTTCCCGGTATCTCAAAGCATGTCTCAAGAAACCATGAAGGAACTCAAGAAAGTTCAGGAGAGAAGGCAGTCGTTCACCATGCCAACCACAGGCCTACACAGCGCCTCAGGTGCCACTAACATGGGTGACACCCTACATCAACAACAACAACTTCCCTATCAACACAATAAGTATACCCAACAGAAGAGGTGTCAAAGGTCACCCTTTACTTTGACAAGTTCAAGAATGCCAAGAGACATCTCCTAAAGTTAGTGGATCAAGAAGGAAGCTCACTCTTAGATCATCAGGCTTTATCATTTCCACTTGTAATTTTGTTGTTTCTAAGTATTATTTGTTTCTTAAATTATAATCTTTGACTGGTAATTCAAATAAAATAAACATGCATATTTTTAGAATCAGTTCATTCGTATGCATTATTTTCTACGTTATCACTTTCCATATACAAAAAAAATCCACTTTTTCATTTTTTTCTCTGCTAACAAACTTTGAGGGAGAATGGCGAAACAAAATAATTGAACTTTTGCTGACATATGTTTTTAATAGTAAGACTTAGCTTACAATGTAAGACATTATTTCACTCCCTATACGTTGGAGAAATAAGGAGTTAATCCGTAATCAACCCCTTCGATCATGAAGTCATAGTTCTTTCTATTTTCTAAAATCCTTAATCTTAACCAGGGACATAGTAGATTTTAATTAATTCGATGATGCATCCCAATGCAAGAGAATTAATCTGTGTGACCATCCCTCTGATTAGTTTAAGAATATCCTCTTCCTCACGCACATCATTCAACATCGAGGAAGCAGTGAAGATAAAATCTTACAATAATTCACATGGCAGTCACGACCCTCCAGAATCAGAAGTAAAATCTCAAAAGAATTGTTCCAAAAAGAGCCCGCTAAGTCAAAGAAAGAAAAAACCTGAAAAAAAGCTAACTTAGGAAAAAGTTAGGGCATCCCGATGGACCGCAAATTCAAAAGAATCGGTCCATGCAAAATAGGGATTAAAAGCAAAAAAAAAAAAGAATAAGAAAAATGGAAACAAACTTGTGACTGTCATCCCAAGATTTTCATCAATGCTTCTACTCACATTCATCCTCATGACTACAAATTGTGTATGTTGTTATTGATAAAAGTTGTATGTTGTTGATTGTTAGAACATAGTTTGATTCTACAACCCTTGGTTAAAGTTTTGATGATAACAAAATACATAGAATAATATTATTTCTAATGTAAATTCAAAGAACAACAATGCTCCTTAAAATTATGCTTTGTATATGCAGAAGTTCTGATGGAATCAGCATCAGAAGAGAATCAGCATCAGAAGATCAGCAACCTATGTTACACGCTGAAACACTGAAGTTTGATGACCAGAATCTGCGCCTTAACAAATACACTTTGACTCTGATGAAAGACATCTTTACCAAGTCATCAACACTCTGAAGCATTATCAGCAGATACAACAAAGAAGATTCTGAAGCGTTACTGGTTATTCAAGACTGAATTAAATGCTAACGGCTTTCTTCAGACAAAGATCTTCTACAAAAGGAAAGTGCATTATTATCATTAAACCTGCTTTATGGACAACGTATCTTTGCTTGCCTATATAAACAGGACTGCTTGTGAAAAGAAGCACGTACGTATGCACCCAATTTTGCTAAGTTATTCAAACCACGCTCATTCAAAGCTTTAGCAAAGTCATTTTATTCCAATCTTAGTTTGTGTAATTGTCACAGTTGTGATATACAGTTTTGTAAGAAAACAACATACACACTAGTTCAATTCATTTGTAAAAAATATTTCCTTGAGATAAACCGGTCTGTGGTTGTACTCAAGAAGACTTTAACAGTTGTTAAAGTAGCTGTTGTAATCCTTTAAAATAGTGGATTAAGACCTCGTTGGAGAGAGGCGAAATCACCTTGACGGGTGGACTGGAGTAGTTTGAGATCAAACGAACCAGGATAAAAATATTGTGTTGTCAAGCCATTTGTTTTAAGTTTTACAATTCAACCCCCCCTTCTTGTGTTTTTCACATCTTCAATTGGCATCAGAGCGCCTGGTTCTGAGCTTTAAACACTTAACCGTGTCAGTACAAGATCCAGCGTCAGAAAAACACAATGGCAGGACCAAGTCAAAACATCAGCAATGACTACAATGAAGAAAGGGACAGATTCAGTGGCAAACCTCCAGTCTTTGATGGAGAAAACTTTGACTACTGGAAATACAGAATTGAGAGTTTCTTTCTGGCCCATGATGCTGATCTGTGGGACATGGTAACTGATGGATACACGCACCCAGTGGATGGACGTGGTCAGAAGATTGACAGGAAAATGATGTCTGATCAGCAAAAGCGTGAGTTCATAAATCATCACAAGGCCAGAACAATTCTTCTCAGCGCCATCTCATATTCAGAATATGAGAAAATATCAAACAGAGAAACTGATAAGAATATGTTTGACTCTCTGAGAATGACGCATGAAGGCAACATTCAAGTCAAAGAAACAAAAGCCCTTGCGCTCATTCAGAAATATGAGGCATTCAAGATGGAAGACAATGAATCAATATAAGCTATGTTTTCAAGATTTCAAATTCTTGTTGCTGGTCTAAAAGTTCTTGACAAAGGATATTCCACTGCTGATCATGTCAAAAAGATCATCAGAAGCTTGCCAAAACAGTGGAGGCCAATGGTCACAGCGCTTAAGCTAGCCAAGGATCTCAACAAAATCTCTCTGGAGGAACTTATCATCTCCCTCAGAAGTCACGAGATAGAGCTAGAAGCAGATGAACCTCAAAAGCAAGGTAAGCCACTAGCATTAAAATATAACAGAAAATCTGACTCCAAAGTTTTGCAGGCTGTGGAAGAAACCTCTGACGGATCCTCATCAGAAGAAGATGAATTATCTCTTCTCTCCAGAAGAGTGAACCAGCTGTGGAAGCAGAGGCAAAGGAAGTTCAGGAATCCCAGAAGATCAGAAAATCAGAATGAATCTTCCTCCAGATACAGAAGGTCAGAATCCTCCTCTGGAAACAAAAGATCTGAAAGCTCCTCAGGATACAAAAATCCAAACTACAAAGACATCATCTGCTATGAGTGTAACGAGCAAGGGCACTACAAAAGTGATTGCCCAAAGCTTCAGAAGGAGAAGCCCAAAAAGAAGTTTGGAAAAGAAAAGAAGAAAAGTCTCATGGCTACATGGGATGATTCTGATACATCTGAAGCTGACTCAGAATCAGATGATGAAAGAGCAAACATAGCTCTCATGGAAAACGTATCTGAAGACAGTGAAGCTTCTGAGTAAGACTCTGAATCAGATACAGAAGAGGTATTCCCTGACTTTACTATTAATTTAACTAAGGCTGAATTAGCTGAAAGCCTTAATGAAATTCTGGAAAGGTATCAGCAGATCATAGTCAAATTCAGAAACCTGAAAAGGATTCTTGCTTCTGACTCTGATAAGACTGAGAGTCTCAAATTGGAGAATTCTGAGTTAAAAGATAAAATCTCAAAATTGGAAAATCAAATGCAAAACTCTCAGAAGGAAATAATCCCTGAAACTCCCAGCAATGCTGATGAGATCATCAAGGAGTATGATCACAACTTTTAGAAGTTTCTAGCTAAAAACATAGACAGAAGCAAAATGGCTTCAATGATCTATGGGGTTAGCAGAAATGGCAGAAAAGAGATAGGATATCAAGGTAAGGTTCCTACACCAAAAAATGCCATGGATTTAGTTATAAAGCGTACTCCACTTGATTCACACTTTACATATGGGCACATACATGACATAAAATACACAAGTAGTGATTACTCTGTCAAACCAAAATTCAACCAGAGTTTTGGTAGAACTAACAAATCAGGACCCAAGAAAATGTGGGTACCTAAGGATAAAATAATACATGTGGCAGATATCTTTAGCAGCAAAGCAAAGACACCAATCATGGTACCTGGACTCTGGCTGCTCACGACACATGACGGGAAGAAGGCATATGTTCCAAAGCCTGGAACTTAAGCCTGGAGGCCACGTAGGTTTTAGACGAAATCAGAGGGGAAAGATCATTGGCTCTGGAACAGTAGGTAATGGAAATCTTCCCTCTATTAGTAATGTTTTATTAGTTGATGGATTAATGCATAACCTATTATCCGTAAGTCAATTAAGTGATAACGGTTATGATATAATCTTCAATCAAAATTCATGTAAAGTTGTTAGTCAGAAAGATGGGACTATCCTATTTAATGGAAAGAGGAAAACAACATTTATAAAATCAAACTTTCTGAACTGAAAAGTTAGAACGTAAAATGTCTTCTGTCTGTTAACAACGTGCAATGGATCTGGCACAGAAGATTGGGACATGTTAGTATGAGAAGAATATCTCAGATTAACAAACTCAATCTGGTCAGAGGACTTCCTAACTTGAAGTTAAATTCAGATGCTCTGTGTGAAGCATGTCAGAAAGGCAAGTTTGCAAAACCTGCTTTCAAATCCAAAAACGTTGTTTCCACCTCTAAGCTATTAGAACTTCTGCACATTGACTTATTTGGTCCAGTAAAAACTGCCTCAGTCAGTGGCAAGAAGTATGGGTTAGTAATCGTAGATGACTATAGCAGATGGACATGGGTAAAGTTCTTAAGACACAAGGAAGAGTCACACTCTGTGTTTGTTACCCTCTGCAACCAAGTTCAGAATGAAAAAAATCTTAGAATCATCAAAGTTAGAAGTGATCATGGTGGAGAATTTGAAAATAAAGACTTTGAATTATTCTTTAATGAAAAAGGCATTCTGCATGACTTCTCTTGTCCTAGAACTCCCCAGCAAAATGGAGTTGTAGAACGAAAGAACAGAATATTGCAAGAAATGGCCAGAACCATGATCAACGAGACTAACGTTGCTAAGATCTTTTGGGCAGAAGCAATAAACACATCATGTTACATTCAAAATAGAATCTCCATCAGACCTATTCTGGAAAAGACTCCATATGAATTGTGGAAGAACAGAAAACCCAACATTTCCTATTTTCACCCATTTGGATGTATATGTTTTATTTTGAATACAAAAAAATATTTGAACAAGTTTGACTCTAAGGCACAAAAGTGCATAATGTTAGGATACTCTGAATGCCCAAGAGGGTACAGAGTATACAATACAGAAACACAGATTGTTGAAGAGTCAATCAGTGTTCGGTTTGATGATAAGCTTGACTCTCAAAAGTCAAAGCAGAATGAACTCCTTGCAGGTATGGAAGTTGAACTCACAGGTACTGCAGACAACTCAGAGTCTCTCAACAAAGACACTCCCTCAACATTAGAAAGAGTCACTACAAGCAACCCAGCACCTTCTGCTGAACAACTTCAGAAAAGGCCATCCAGAAGCAGAACTGATCACCCAGAAGAAACAATCTTAGGAAGGAAGGAAGATCCAATCAGAACAAGATCTACCTTTGGAAACTCTGAAGAATCCCTCATGGGACTTGTTTCTTTAATTGAACCAACAACAATTGATGAAGCACTTCTGGACAATGACTGGATTCTGGCAATGCAGGAGGAGCTAAATCAGTTCACAAGAAATGACGTATGGGATCTGGTTCCCAAACTAAAAGGATTCAACGTCATAGGCACAAAATGGGTGTTCAGAAACAAACTGAACGAATAAGGTGAAGTCATCAGAAATAAAGCACGACTGGTAGCACAAGGTTATAGTCAGCAAGAAGGGATAGACTATACAGAAGACTTTAACAGTTGTTAAAGTAGCTTTTGTAATCCTTTAAAATAGTGGATTAAGACCTCGTTGGAGAGAGGCGAAATCACCTTGACGGGTGGACTGGAGTAGTTTGAGATCAAACGAACCAGGATAAAAATAATGTGTTGTCAAGCCATTTGTTTTAAGTTTT
Source organism: Vicia faba (assembly GCA_948472305.1). Taxonomy (NCBI): domain Eukaryota; kingdom Viridiplantae; phylum Streptophyta; class Magnoliopsida; order Fabales; family Fabaceae; genus Vicia; species Vicia faba. The sequence goes on along the minus strand of CATIWC010003861.1, from coordinate 24,154 downwards.
ACAATTCAACCCCCCTTCTTGTGTTTTTCACATCTTCAGTTGATGATTTTGTTTTTGTTGATATATGTTGTATGTTGTTGATAAAAGTTCTATGTTGTTGATGATTTTATTTTTATTGATATATATTGTGTGTTGTTGTTAATATATGTTTTTGTTGATAAAACTTATATGTTATTGATGATTTTGTTTGGAATGATATATCTCTACTAGAAAATTCACTTTTAGTGATCGATTTAGTGACCAAAACCTTTTGGTCACGCGACGGAATTAGCCACCAAAATTTAATATTTATCAGTCAACTTTAAGAGGTCACTAAAATAAATTAGCCACCAATTTAGTGACTAAAATTTTGTGACGGCCTATTCGATCACGGAAAAAAAAGTTTTTATATAAAATTTAAGGCTTAAAAGGTATTTTTTTGTCCCTATAAGTTAGTGTGCTTTTGTTTTTAGTTCCTAATATATTTTTTTAAATAGTCCCCGAATGTTAAAATAATTTGGATTTTAGTCTTTAAAGTTAAAATCCGCAGAAAACCTACAATTTTTATATCCGTAGAAAACCTACTGATTTTCCTACAAATTTTTAATTTAAATACTATAACAAAAAAAATTAATATTCAGAGACTATTTAAAAAAAACAGATTAGAGACTAAAAACAAAATCACGTTGACTTACAAGAATCAATAGACTTTTTAAGTTAAAATTTATAAAAAGCTAGAGACCGAAATTTTGGTCACTGATAATTTTTTTCCTATTTCTTAATCCTCTTTATTATGTTACTATTTTTCTTCCAATTTTTTAAAGATTTCAATTCTCTTATTTTTAGTAAACATTTCATCTTTTTATTGTTTTAACAAATAAATCATATATTTATATAAAAAAATATCATCTTATATTTACATAAAAGTGAATTTTATTTTCATTATACAATTTTTATGTTTGTATAATAAAATTGCATAATAAAATAAAATCTATATAGTGATTTTTTAATTTTTATTATATATATATATATATATATATATATATATATATATATATATATATATATATATATATATATATATATATATATATATATAATTAGCAGAGGTTACAAGTTGATTCTTAAGTTTGACGATTTTTAATTTTATTTTATGAAAACACACTAAAATTGGTCGCTAAATCAATCTCAAAACGTCATAGTGACCGATTTTAAAGCTTTTTTAGTCTCTAAATCCGTCACTAAAAGCGAATTTTTTAATAGTGTATGTTGTATGTTGTTGTTGATAAAAGTTATATGTTGTTGATAATTTTGTTTTTATTGATATATGTTGTATGTTGTTGTTAAGTTATGTTGTTGATAAAAGTTATACGTTGTTAATAATTTTATTTTTATTGGTATATGTTGTACCCCAAAATTTTCCCTCCCATTTCCTCAACATTTTCTCATCACAAGACCCTTGAAGATCAAGATCCAGTTAGGGTTTCCTCTGCTCAAGACTTCTCCTTGCACTGTTGACCCAAATTAGGGTTTGTGATTGCACAAAGATGTTTTGACCCAAAAATCCTAAGATGACTTTCATGCTTCATGTTGGACTCCCAAGTTTATCCATACCAAGTTTCAAGTCTTGATTCCAAATTTTACCCAGTCAATTGGACAGTTGACCTAGAAATCAACTGTATTGGGGAAAAAGTCAACTGTGGCCAATTGACAGTCAAACCTCATGAAAATTGACCCACATCAACATTATAAACTCACATGGACCTTTTGATCAAGTTTGGATCACAATTCCTCAAGAAATTTGATCAGATCACCAAAAGGGCAAAATGGTCATTTTTAGGATTTTGACTGCACAAAGGCAATTTTTGACTGTTTGACCTAGCCAATGGCAAATCAAGCTCACATATGGACTCAAGGACCCCATGGAATTATCTTGACATGCTCAACAAGTTCAAAAGATCCCAAATACACAAGATTGACAGTTGAATTTCCCAGTCAATTGATCAATTTTGACTGTATACTGAAAAGTCAAACTTTGACTTTTTTGGTCAAAATCAAGAGTCAAGATTCATTTTTCATAAAAACATGCCAAATCATGAAACTTGTTCATCAAGAAATCAAGAAATGCAAATTAGGGTTTGAAATGAGAATTTTTCATAACTTAGAATTTTTCTAAGTTATGAAAAACCCTAATTTTTTCCCAACTTTGCCCCACTTTCTCACCAAGATTCATTGGGATTCAAGCAAAAGTCAAAACATGAAAGTTGTATCCTATTGCATAATATACAACTTTGATTCACAAAGTTTTCCCAAAAGAAGCTTGTATCTCAAGTTACAATTTTTGGAACAAGGGTGCCAAACCATTCTTAACTTAGTGAAATTTTGACCTTTTTAGGCAAGGTTTTTACCTAACTTCAAGACCATTTTCCATACACTTCCACTTGGAATTTCAATTTTCACTTTAAAGATGGATTGTAGTACACATTCCAAGCTTTCCAAAATGTCCAAGAACTCATCAAACAACCTCATGACTTGAGAGAATCGAATTTTGCAATATGGCAAAAAGTCACTTTTGTTCTTGACCAAGACATGTTCATACACATTGTCATTTTCAAGTCAGCTTGGTTTATGCTATATTACAGGCCTCTAAACCATCCGACACTCAATAATTTAATGCATACTCATTGTGCCAAAGCCTTATTTTGTGTATCCAAGCATTGTATGCAAGATTAGGCCATAAATGGAAAAAGTGAAATAGCCATTTTTGCAAAAGCAAGCTTTATGTCATAATGCAAATCCAAGAAGTACAGATCAAATCTAATTGGCACAAGTTTATGAGTTAATCACACTGATCAAGGAGAGGTTTTGCAGCATGCTTAGGGGTCCTCTACCTGTCTAGAACACAAGGTGGCCATTGCTTGCTTAAAGTTCAAGAAAGATAGCATAACATATACCAACTTCCATATCAGTCAACAAGGCCTTAGAGAAAGTTATCAAACACATTCCAAACATTCATCCTAAGCTGAAGCACGACCCTAAGACCTCCAATACCTCCACAAACTCAAAATCACCATCAAACTGCCAAAACAGAGCTCTTACTGCAGTTTGAGTGCCAACTCTCATTCCTTTCATGCTTTCTTGCTCAAAGCTCATCAAACACATTCCCTAGCATCACTTGAAGCTAACCAAAGCATAAAACACGACCTGTAACTCCTCTAAGCAGTTCCACCATTTTCACTTTCTTGTTTTGCAGTTGAAGGTCCATAGCTCGATTCAAGGTGTTTCAAAGCAAAGTAAGCATTCGAATAGCATCACCACACTTCAGGCAAGCTGTACAGATCATCATCTTGCCCTGAAAGCTCCCCCATTGCCAGATAGAACTTCAACTGAACAGGTAACTTCTTGAACTTCTAACTCTTAGTGTAGGCATCATTAGCTCTAAGTTTGTGAATAAGAAGTGGTCTACTCATGCCCCTGAATCTGTACATGCTTTTACTTTTCATTTATTTTGCCTGAGCTATGAGAATTTAAGGTCTGAATATGGAAGAAAAGTTAGGTCAAGATTTGGGAATGTTAAAATTCTCTCTCATTTCTGAGAGTTAGGATGAGTTCTTTACATATTTAGAATCGTGATTCAATGCTTAACATTTCTTATGTTGAAAGTTTGTGCAAAAGATCAAAGAATCCAGATGTTTGAATGGATGTTCAGGCGCGCGTTTTTGGACATTTTTCTGTCCAGAGGTTGAAGAAGAAGCCACATGGGTTGGGCCTGCTTTTTCTTTTCTTTTCACACCATATTTTTGATTTCATACCCCCTGAGCCCATTTTGTTTATTTGCATGATTTTTTGACTTTTCTTTTTTTATCCTGACTTATTTATTTTTGCTAATAATATTAAAAACATAAAAAATATTTTTACACCATTTTTATATTTTTAGGCATTTATTTAGTTATATTGCTATTTGTATGTAAATAAGTACAAAAATATATTATTTAGAATAAATAGGAAAAATAATGTAAACACCATTTTATTTTCATTTTTATTTTGTTTTATCTTCTTAAAATATTTTATATAAAATATACCTTTTTTATAAATATTAATTTTTATTATTCTTGTATATATAATATATTTAGTAAATAATCAAGATATTCATATATATATTAATATACTTAGGGCAAAAATACCAAAATACATGCATTTTTTATTTTATTAATATTTGATATGAAAAATACTTTTTTTATGAATATACTCTATTTTATTTTATTTTTTGTATATAATTATTAAATACTATACATATTAAATAGTTAATATATTTATTTAATGAAATTAGGGTTTTACCCTTAAAACACAAAAACTCCAAAAATATTACTTTTTTTATTTTGTTTATTTGACATAAAAAATATCTTTTTCCATACATATAAAAAAACCTTTTTTTGCATTTTGCATCTTTATTCTTATTTCATTTAATTTGTGCAAATAAATATCTTGTAAATATTCCAATATTGATGTAATAGTTTAGGTTTAAATTCCTTGTCAAAATCCCCATTTGAACATTTGTACCCCCCTTCCCATATATTGTGTTGTAATAGCTTAGTAAATTTATTTTTCGCACTTTATTGCTTTCTAATTATACCATGTTAGAATTAGGGTTTGTACGCGAATTAAAAACGACAAAAATAGTTTGACCTAATTTCAAGATAAACAAGCATGAAAATGGACACACAAATCACACTTGCACCCCCTAGGGTATTCCACTTGTTGCCTTCAATAAATGGGCCATATTGCATGTTAGGTCTCTTTGGGCAAAACAAACACAAATCAAATGATCATAGTCCCACAATGACGCTTTCAAAAAGTTGCCTAAACAAATGATCAAGTCCCTTAAAGAAAATTGCCCAAAGATACTTGGCACCATTGCAATTATGGTCTAAACGATGACCCGCGCCCGTCCCTTTCACATCCTAACATGAGATTGTCCACCAAATACAATGGTGGAACAAACTTGTTAAAAGGGTTGAAACATAGCAATAAACTTTGAGAAATTTAGGAGTAGATAACCTCTTAGTTACTTGAATCAAACTTGCAAAAACAAAAACACTTGCCTATTTTCTAAAACCACATTTCACAACACTTTCAAAAACAAATGAAAACCTTTTTTAAAGACATACACCTTTGTATACATCCCAACATGGATCATTACAAAGGTTGCCACCACATTGGCTTCTTTTCAAAACAATTTTCAAATCCACGCACACACAAAGCACCATTTCAAACAATTGAAAACAAAAGGCAAGTGATCTAAGCAAGTAACTAAGAGCCCATGGATAACCATGGATAGAAAGGGTGCTAATACCTTCCCTTTCTATAATCTACTCCCCGAACCCAAGAAAACATCTCAAAGGTTTTTGCTGTGATTTTTAAACCTTTCCTTAGGATAAAATAAAAAGTCGGTGGCGACTCTTGCTCAACCGAAACATTTGCGAAAACAAACGCAAAACCATAGTCAGTTCTCCCACCGTATCACAGAACTGACGACTCTGCTGGGGAATTGTTTAAAAGTGGAGTAACCTTAGGGCTTAGATCACCTTTGTTTTCAATTGTTTGCTTTGTTTGCTTTTATATTTGTGGGTTTTGCATCGGAGTTTTCATAGATCCTAACCCGGATCTGGGGAATACCCTTTTCAGGTAGCATAATCTGTGAGGGACCTGTCCGGCGTAGACCGACATGGGTGAAGCAGTGGCTACGTTGGTGTGGCACCTTGGTCTGTACCTATATCCCTTGTGTTGCAATAAGGAGAATATAGGTCTTCTAAGGAGTCATTAAACACCAACCGACCTTAGAACCTTAAATTGACCAAACTTGGCCATTAGGACAGTAGCAGTATGCTACACTCATTGAGGCTAAACTCTCGCGATGGTTCCGGCCGCAAGAAAAGATTGCGATGCTGGAGTTATGACCGATTGAGGGTAGTCGATGATTTGAGATCCTCTAGAACCCGGTTACTTTTGATAGGACAGGTTTTAACCAACGAAACCAAAAGAGAGTAATACCTAAACTTCATGTTGGCCTGAAACCTAAGGGTTGTCTTGCGTGACTTGTGTGCCTTATCATGCTTGTGTGAATACTTGTGGTGTGCTTCATCATAGCATCATGCCATCATACCATTGCATGCATCCTGTATAAAGGACTAACCCATTTCAAAGACAAAAAAGTTCCATCTTTGCTCTGTTTTGTAGGACATCATGATGCCCGTGCGTAGGAATACTGTCCGGCTCAACTTTATTCAACCACCAACTTTGCTCAAGGATTTGATTGGTAGGATTCCAAACACTTCTTCCTTCATCAACAGGCATGGTTCTCTCCTTGGCTTGATCACTGCAAAATGGGACCAACAACTGATAAGTGTTCTAACCCAGTTTTATGACCCCCTGTATCATTGTTTCACCTTTCAAGACTTCCAGCTGGTTCCAACCCTGGAAGAATTCTCTTATTTGCTTGGGATCCCTGTCTTGGAGCAAACTCCATTCACTGGTTTGGAAAAGACTCCTAGGCCTGAAGAGGTTGCTGCAGTTCTCCCCTTGACCAAAGAAGAGGTATTGGCTAACTGGGAAACTAGAAGTGGAGTTAAGGGCTTTTTGGTCAAATTTCTGGTTGGCAAAGCTAATGATTTCTGGAATGACTTAGACTTCAAGGCGTACGAAGATATTCTGGCTCTTTTGATCTATGGTCTGGTATTGTTTCCCAATCCTGACAACTTTATCAGTATCTATGCCATAAGGATCTTCATGTCTCGGAACCCTGTACCCATTCTTTTGGGTGATATCCTGCAACAACTCTATGCTCGTACTTCCCAAAAACGGGGAACTCCGTGGTGTTGTGCTCCTTTGCTAGTGAGGTGGTTTATTTCGCACCTTCCTAAGTTCGTGCTGAAGAATGAAGAAGGAAAGGGTTGGGCTCGGAGGTTAATGTCTCTCACTGATAATGACATCACTTGGACTCTCAGAGGATTGGATGAGGTAGCTGTCATTGATCGTTGCGGAGAATACCCTAATATTCCGTTGATTGGTATCCAAGGAGGAATCTCTTATAATCCATGCTTAGCCCTCCGCCAGTTTGGAAGAGCCAGAAGAGTTGGGCCTCATGAAATATTGGTTCCTCATTTCCATTTTGAGTTTCAGGCAGACAGTGACAAACTACGCCATGGATTCATTAGAGCTTGGGACAGAATTCACAAAGCTGACCCACATGAGTTGGGACCAAAGACTTCTCTACCAATGGAACCCTATTGCAGATGGGTCCGCATCCGTGCTCAGAAGTTAGGTATGCCGTATGAAGCTGTCAGACCTATCATTCTTGAATCTCCTGATGAAGATGGGGTTCCTCCAACTGTCCTCCCTCCTCAGATACCTACTGATTTTGACACAATGAAGAGATCTTGGGCGCAGCTAAAGGAAGAACGAGATTTTTATCGGGAAAAGTTCAACGAACAGGAACGGAAGGTCCAGAGGCTGACTAAGCAATTGGAGGAAGAGCGGGTTCTGAATAACTACATCAACACTGAGAAAAGGAGGCCATGGGAGCACTGATGGGCTTTGGATATTTCCTTTTATAGCTTTTATTTCCTTTCCAGTATTTTTCATTCCTGTAATGCCTAAGGGCAAGTTGTTGAACAATTTGAAATTTGAATCTAATGAAGTGCGTTTCCCTTTTGTCTACAAAGTTGAATCTTGTTTGTCTTTGAAAACATAAAACATACGCACCTCATTGCACCATATGCATAGCAGGTACCCTATTTCACAGGTTGCTTAATCTTCTTCGCTGTTTATTTGAACAGTCATCATGAATCCAGACTCATCCAGTGAGCAAGCAATCAAGGCCCTTCAGGCCCAAAGTGCCCAGTTTCAAGAGATGGTCCTGAGCCTGGCCCAAGGTCAGCAAGAGTTGAAGACTCTACTCCTGAAGAAGAAGAAGAAAAAGAGGACTGCGTTATTCAACACTGGACGCAGATTTGGGAACACACTCCATAATGAAGCTGACCCAACTACTTCTTCTGCTGAGAAAAACAGTCCCCAAGGGGGAGGAGCTCCTAGTCCTGCAGTCTCTGACAACGAGACGGACTATAATGACGAACAATACCCACCTGCTGCTGACAGATACAAGCAATTGGAGGACCGCTTGAGCGCCATGGAGATTCAAAATGTACCGGGGCTGGATTTCGGAGATTTGGGGTTATCTTCTGGGGTAGTAATCCCACACAAGTTTAAGGCGCCTGCCTTTGCCAAATATGACGGGGTTTCCTGTCCAAAGCTGCATCTGAGGTCGTACGTAAGGAAGATCCAACCTTACACGGCAGATAAGAACCTTTGGATTCACTTCTTCCAAGATAGCCTTTCGGGGTCACAGCTTGAGTGGTTCTACCAACTAGATGGAACCAGTACCCGACATTGGGAAGATTTGGCAACCGCATTCTACAGACAATATCAATACAATTCTGATCTCGCTCCTACGCGTACCCAACTTCAGGGTATGTCTCTAGGAACGAGCGAAGGGTTCAAAGAATATGCACAAAAATGGAGAGATTTGGCTGGCAGGGTGCAGCCTCCATTGACTGATCGTGAGCTGGTTGATATGTTTCTGGGTACTTTGTCTGGTCCTTTTTTCAATCATTTGGTTGGTAACTCCTCCGCTGGGTTTACAGATTTGATTCTGACGGGAGAAAGAATTGAAGCTGGCATCAGGTCAGGAAAGATACAAAAAGCTGCCTCCCCAAGTACTGAGAAGAGGCCTTTCAAGAAATAAGCGAGTGCCGTCTATGGTCCTAGAAGACAAGTCAAGCCAGAAAGTCGCCAAGCCGTCAATGCTTTGGTCATTTCAAAACCTGTTGCTGCTCCTCAGCAGTACAATCAACAAAGAGGTGAAAGGCCCAAGAGGCAGTATACTCGGTTGAGTATGACCTTATCACAAATTTTACCGCAACTGTTATCAACCAACTTGGTGACCATCAAAGAAGCTCCTAAGGTCGTTAATACTGCATCTCCTAAGTATAACCCGAATGCCCGTTGTGCTTATCATTCTGATAGCCCCGGGCATATTACTGATGATTGTTGGGCCTTGAGAAATAAAGTGCAAGATCTTATCGACGCAAATGAAATTCAGTTTGAAGCGCCTGAGAGGCCAAATGTTGTAACTGCTCCTATGCCCCGGCATAGAGTAAATGCCATCGAGGAAGATTTGTATGCTGTTTCGGTGAATGATGTTGCTACCCCTCTTTTGACTGTTAAGAGGAACTTGCTACTAGCCGGTTTATTTCCGGGTTGTAGCAAGGGTTGCCTCCTGTGTGCTATTATCCCTACCGGTTGTCCACTGCTGAAATCAGGCATCCAAAGCCTGATGGATATCAAAGAAATTCTGTTCAAGAAAACTGTTGTTCCATTTGTTTCCGCTGAAGAAATATCTGTTGTCACAATTTACAATCCTATCAAAGCTCCCCCGAGGAAGCCAGTCTAAATTATGTCTGTTGCATCCATTACTATTACTGTTCCGGGGCCTCTCCCCTATGAGTCTGATAAAGCTGTCCCATGGCATTATGGGGCCGACGTGTATGTGCTTGGGGTGAAGCAGGAGTTCAACACCAATACCAGTATCAGTAACATCACTGGTCCCGCCAAGATTACCCGCAGTGGCAGGCTCTTCTCGCCTGACATTGCACCGCCAGTTATCCAAAAACCTCTCACCATCACACCCACAAGTGTGCATGTTCCGAATCAAGTTCCTGTGTCTACTACTGCCGCCGAGTCCTCTGATACTCGGGGCAAAGAAGTTGCTACCGATCTGCCTGCCAGGACGGAGGCACCAAAAAAGACTGTTGTGGAAGCCTCCCAACAAGAAATGGAGGAAATTCTTAAAATCATCAAAAAGAGTGACTTCAATGTTGTTGAACAGTTGGGGCATACCCCCTCCAAAATCTCTATGCTATCATTGCTGCTATGCTCAGAGGCCCATACAAAAGCCCTGATTTCATTTCTGAAAACGGCCCATGTGCCGCAAGAGACCTCTGCAGATCAATTCACCGACTGTGTGGCTAATTTGACAGCTGACAATGGCTTGGGGTTCTCGGATGCTGACCTTACCGCCAAAGGGAAAAATCACAATGACGCCCTGCATGTCTCCATAGAATGCAGGGGCACTACTCTCGCACACGTGTTGGTGGATACCGGTTCTTCCCTGAATGTTTTTCCCAAGAAGGCATTGGATCGCTTGGATTGTGAGGGTCTGGAGTTGAAACCTAGTAACATCATTGTTAGAGCCTTCGACGGTTCTAAGAGGATGGTGCACGGTGAAGTAGACATTCCTATTCGTGTGGGTTCCCAAGTCTTTGACTCAACGTTCTATGTAATAGATATTCGTCCATCTTACTCCTGCTTGTTGGGTCGACCCTGGATTCACAAGGCTGGGGCAGTAACATCCACTCTACACCAAAAGCTCAAATACCCTGTCAAAGGGAAGATTGTTACTGTGCAGGGTGAGGAGGAATACATGGTTAGTCACTTGAATTCATTCTGGTATATCGAGATGGACGGGGAGTTTATTGAAACCCCCTTTCAGCATTTCGAGGAAGTACCTCCAACGTTGGCATCGGCTGAGGCAGTGGTTGAGGAAGACTTTCCGTTGAAGATGGCGTCCTTGAAAGATGCCCGGGCTGTAATCGAGAAAGGCAATTGTACAAACTGGGGTCAGCTTCCTGACTTCACTCAAAAGAACGACAAGTTTGGGCTGGGCTTTACTGCAGAGGCTCAGAGGGCTGTGCGCAAGGAAAAGATCATAAAGGCTCCAGTGTTTATCACCAGTCCGAGGGTGAATGCTATCGAGGAGGATGTAGAGGAAGCAGAGTTCGACAGTTGGATCTATCCAACCACCAGCAACAGACCAAGCAACTGGACGGCAAAGGATTTTACACCTATCACATTTGTCACGCAGTAATTAATTCTTTTGATTTCCAATTTGTAACAAACAATATGTTAAAACTTTGTTGGCTCGATGTCCTACCCGGGGCATCGTAGCTCCATTTGTGAGGGCTTTTTGTATGACATTTCCATATATCATCAATCAAAACATTGGACGTTTGTTGCATTTCAAATCTTGTGCTCTTTTTCTTTCTGTGTTATATATTGCAAAACAGCTATATTTACACACACTCACTTATACAGGTTTCAATCCACTCTGGATCTCACTGGTAACAGCTCTGCTACCACCAGTTATGACTTCGAGAATCCGATCAACTTGGCCGAAGACGAAGGTGAAGATGATTGCGAAGTGCCTGGCGAACTCGCAAGACTGCTACTCAAGGAGGAGAGGGTTATTCAACCACATGAAGAGCCGATGGAAACAGTTAACCTGGGTACTGAGACAGATAGGAAAGAGGTCAAGATCGGTGCCAATCTAGAGCTCAGCGTGAAGAAACGATTGATTCAGATGCTACATGATTACATGGAGATATTTGCTTGGTCCTATGAAGACATGCCTGGTTTGGATGCCGACATTGTAGTTCATCACCTGCCAACCAAGGAAGACTGCCCTCCGGTAAAGCAAATGGTCCGCCGCATGCGCCCAGAGATGTCCGAAAAGATCAAGGCTGAGGTTATGAAGCAATTCGATGCCGGGTTTCTAGCAGTAACTTCTTATCCTCAATGGGTTGCCAACGTGGTGCCAGTGCCAAAGAAGGACGGAAAAGTCAGGATGTGTGTCGACTACAGGGATTTGAACAGGGCAAGCCCCAAGGATGACTTCCCCTTACCTCACATCGACGTTCTTGTTGACAATACTGCTCAACACAAGGTGTTCTCCTTCATGGATGGTTTTTTAGGGTATAATCAGATCAAGATGGCTCCGGAAGATATGGAGAAGACTACCTTTGTGACTCAGTGGGGCACCTTCTGCTACAAGGTCATGCCGTTCGGGTTGAAAAATGTTGGGGCAACCTATCAACGTGCCATGGTTGCTTTATTTCATGATATGATCCATCATGAGATTGAGGTATATGTTGATGACATGATTGTGAGGTCCCAAACTGAGGAAGAACACCTTGATCATCTGAGGAAGCTGTTTGACCGACTAAAGTTATACAAGCTGAGGTTGAATCCCAACAAATGCACCTTTGGGGTGAGGTCCGGAAAATTGCTAGGTTTCATTGTAAGTGATAAAGGTATTCAGGTGGACCCTGCCAAGGTAAAAGCCATACAAGAGATGCCAACTCCAAAGACAGAGAAATAAGTCAGAGGCTTCCTGGGACGACTGAATTACATTGCCCGATTCATCTCACATCTAACTGCTACTTGTGAGCCAATCTTCAAATTACTGAAGAAAGATCAAGTAGTACGCTGGAATGATGAATGTCAGGCTGCCTTTGAAAAGATAAAAGAATATCTCCAAGAGCCACCCATTCTTATGCCACCAGTGGAAGGGAGACCTCTGATACTATACTTAATAGTACTTGACAATTCAATGGGGTGTGTGCTGGGACAGCATGACGAGTCTGGCCGAAAAGAGCACGCTATTTATTACTTGAGCAAAAAGTTTACCGACTGTGAGTCTCGTTACTCACTGCTTGAGAAAACTTGCTGCGCTCTAGTATGGGCTGCTCGCCGGCTGAGACAGTATATGCTGACTCACACCACTTTGTTGATTTCAAAGATGGATCCCATCAAGTACATATTTGAAAAGCCTGCTCTGTCTGGAAGAATAGCAAGATGGAAAATGATCTTAACAGAATATGATATCCAGTATACAACTCAGAAGGAAATTAAAGGAAGTGTACTGGAAGATCATTTGGCACACCAACCTGTGGACGATTACCAATCATTGAACTTTGATTTTCCGGACGAAGACATCATGATGGTAACTGACTGTGAAGTACCTGGACCAGATGAAGGACCTGAGGAAGGATCCCGATGGTCTATGCATTTTGAAGGAGCCTCCAATGCTTTGGGTAACGGTGTCGGCGCTGTAATCATATCTCCCAAAGGAACTCATACTCCACTCATCGCCTGATTGTGTTTCAACTGCACCAACAACATGGCAGAATATGAGGCATGTATCATGGGTCTGCAAGCTGCAATCGGTTTAAGGATCAAATTTCTGAGTGTCTTCGGAGATTCCGCTCTCGTGATCAATCAGATCAAAGGCGAGTGGGATACGAAACACCTAAATCTTATTCCTTACAAGGAGTATGTGTCGACCTTGCTTCCCCACTTTGAAGAGATAACTTTTGAACACTTCCCAAGAGAGGAGAATCAGCTAGCGGACGCACTAGCTACGATGTCTTCAATGTTCAAAGTTAAATGGGACAATGAGGCTCCCCGGATCATCATCTGGAAGTTAGACGAACCGGCATACTGCTGCGATCTTGAGGCCGAAAAGGTGACTGAAAAACCCTGGTATCATGAGGTGAAGAGGTACTTGGAAGCTCAGGAATACCCTGAAGGTGCATCTGTCAATGACAAGAAGTTCATGAGAAGGTTTGCGGCAAAATTCTTCCTCAGCAACGGCATTCTCTACAAACGGAATCATGATTCAACTCTACTGCGTTGTGTGGATAAGGCTGAAGCAGAGAAGATCATGATAGAACTGCATGAAGGTACATTCGGAACACATTCCAGTGGATACACCATGGCAAAGAAAATCCTTCGGGCAGGATATTTCTGGTCCACCATGGAAGCCGATTGTTACCAACACTCTCGAACTTGTCACAAATGCCAGATCTATGCTGACAAGGTGCACATTCCTCCAGTTCCTCTGAACGTCCTGACGGCACCTTGGCCTTTTGCAATGTGGGGCATTGATATGATCGGTGAGATCCGACCGACGGCATCCAACGGGCATCGCTTTATCTTGGTGGCAATCGATTACTTCACGAAGTGGGTTGAGGCAGCTTCCTACGCAACGGTAACCAAGAGCGTCGTGGCACGTTTCATCCGGCATAATCTGATCTGTCGGTACGGCGTCCCGGAAAGAATCATTACGGACAATGGTACCAATCTCAATAACAAGATGATCACTGAACTCTGCGAACAATTCAAAATACAGCACCATAACTCTTCTCCTTATCGGCCGAAGATGAATGGAGCTGTAGAAGCAGCTAATAAGAATATCAAGAAAATTGTGCAGAAGATGACAGTGACCTATAAAGATTGGCAGGAGATGTTACCGTTTGCTCTTCATGGGTACCGTACCTCAGCAAGGACGTCAATCGGGGCAACTCCTTTCTCTTTGGTCTATGGCATGGAGGCAGTCTTGCCAATTGAAGTCCAGATACCCTCTCTCCGAATAATGAAGGATGCAGATCTGAGTGAAGATGACTGGATCCAGACTCGACTTGATCAACTAAACCTGATTGACGAAAAGAGACTCACCGCTATCTGTCATGGTCAGACGTATCAAAAACGGATGATCAGGGCATTTAACAAGAAAGTCAGACCACAAGAATATCAAGTTGGGGACCTGGTAATCAAACGTATCATCCTTCCTCAAAGTGATCCCCGGGGCAAATGGACCCCTACATACGAAGGGCCATTTGTGGTTAAACATGTGTTCTCAGGAGGAGCCATGATCTTAACCACCATGGATGGTGATGACCTTCCTCACCCCGCCAATGCAGATATAGTAAAAAGATACTACGCATGAATAAAAGATCCGCTAGGTTGACATACCTAGGCAAAAATAAGGGCTTCCCGGCGAACCAAAAGGGTTCGGGCAAAGATAAGGGATGAAATGAAAAAATCTGTACACCCGGCAAGTCGAAAACCTGAAAAGGCGGCTTGGGCAAAAATGGGTATCCCGGTGGACTGAAAACCCGAAAGGGAGGTCCAGGCAAAAGTTAGGGATAAATCGTAACACTATGTCTCATTGGATCACTTCGCATCTGGAATTCGGCATCAACTATCTGGCTCAGACTTCGGCATCGATCAATCAGCTTCATCTTCAACTAGGCAGCAAAGTGATGAGACGCTTGAAGACATAAAGGCGATAGCAGAGTTGGAACCCAGTGGGATTGTTCACATAGCTGTTTTGTTTCCTTTTCAAAATTGTAAATTCTATGTTATTCAGCGGCATTCTCTTACTAGGATGTCAGCCTCTTGTACAAAAACGCTTATTCACAGGCAAAATTCAAATCAATACAAATTCACTTGTCCATACAAATTGCCATTGTTTTTCCTTTTTTCTGTTTTGTCTTGCGAAGAACGTCCAATGTTCATTTTGATATATGCATTTGACATTAAATTGCTGATTCATAAATATTTGCATATAAAACAAAGGACTAATTACAGGTGACATCAGAAACAGGGGCAATGTGAAGTTGCCTGATGCAGTCGGGTTGCTTTGTCCGCCAAGGTACCAAGGTAGATTCGACTGAAGAATGTGACCAAATCATCTCAACTCCCCGCAGAATAAGACAAGATTCAGCAATACTTTCCCCAAGCAAAGTTGGTTCCCCGTCAATCCTGAAAAGGCACAACATTCCCCAGCGGAGTATAGGCATTCATCAGCAAGCGTCTCCGGCAGTCTTGATCTAAGATGGTTCCCCGGCAGAATATCAGTACCCCAGTGCAGTTCCAAAAGTTTCCCCAGGAAAGTGGAATTCTTATCCCCAGCAGGTCTTAAAGCTTATCCCCAGTAGATTCTGGAAGCTTGTTCCCTGCAGAGTACGGACGTCTCTCCCGAGCTTTATTCAAAGTTATTCCTCACAAGGGCTTATAACTGGGTTATCCTCAGCTAATTGCCACGGAAGATCGCCCTCGGCAAAGTTCTTTCAATCCCCAGCGGAGTTTATCTTTGGTATCCCCAGCGGAGTTTATCATCATTATCCCCAGCGGAATCCATCATTGAAGTCCTCAGCAGGCCTCTCATCAAAACTTCAGCAAAGTATCTCTTCCACAGAGCAATTCCCCGGCCGGTCGTCAAGGATTTATTTTCCTAAGACGAAAATACATTCATAAACATTTCACATTTTCATACATCTTGCTTACATACATGATAAAGTGCATACAACACTATCTCATGTTGAACATCATGACATCATGCATATCATACATCATGACATTGCATACAACTTATGTTTTTGCCTTTTCAGGGAAAATACAATCCCAAAGACAACTACCTTCAACTATCACATTTCCAGACTCGATTCCTGTATCTAGCCAGGGCACGTCTGAAGAATTCAAAGATTCGATTCCTGTATCCGGCCAGGGCATATCCTTCAACTATCACATTTCCAGACTCGATTCCTGTATCTAGCCAGGGCACGTCTGAAGAGTTCAAAGATTCGATTCCTGTATCCGGCCAGGGCATATCCTTCAACTGTCACAATTCCAGATTCGACTCCTGTATCCAGCCAGGGCATATCTGTTGACCACATTTTCATACTCGATTCCTGTATCTAGCCAGGGCACGTTTGAAGAGTTCAAAGATTCGATTCCTGTATCCGGCCAGGGCATATCTATCAACTACCACATTTCCAGACTCGATTCCTGTATCTAGCCAGGGCACGTCTGAAGAGTTCAAAGATTCGATTCCTGTATCCGGCCAGGGCATATCTATCAACTATCACAATTCCAGATTCAATTCCTGTATCCAGCCAGGGCATATCTGTTGACGACTATTCCCAGATTCGATTCCTGTATCCAGCCAGGGAACATCTGTGAGCAACCGATTGTAGATTCGACACCTGTATCTAGCCAGGGCATATCTGCATGAGGAGATTGAAGATCAAACACCTGTATCTAGCCAGGGCATATCTGCATGAGGAGATTGAAGATCAAACACCTGTAACAATCCAGGAAAACATCTGTCTTTCTCAAATACACAAGTTCTCGCTAAGGAATCTCTTATGCAATCAACACTTCCAAATGGCATCTATAAGCCCATTCCCGACAAAGTTCCGTCGCATCTCCTGATGGCATCTATAAGCCCATCTCCCTATCCACCATCTCTCCAAATGGCATCTGTAAGCCCATTCCCGTCATCACATTGCTGATACTTCAACACGCGAGCGCAAATTTCCGGGCACTCTAGTGTCCAATCTCCTTTTACCCTCGAGTCACAAAAGGCAAACTTACCAATCTAACTCTTCAGGTTCAAGAAGATTGAACAGGGGAAACTGTTGTACCCCAAAATTTGCCCTCCCATTTCCTCAACATTTTCTCATCACAAGACCCTTGAAGATCAAGATCCAGTTAGGGTTTCCTCTGCTCAAGACTTCTCCTTGCACTGTTGACCCAAATTAGGGTTTGTGATTGCACAAAGATGTTTTGACCCCAAAAGCCTAAGATGACTTTCATGCTTCATGTTGGACTCCCAAGTTTATCCATACCAAGTTTCACGTCTTGATTCCAAATTTTGCCCAATCAATTGGACAGTTGACCTAGAAATCAACTGTATTGGGGAAAAAGTCAACTGTGGCCAATTGATAGTCAAACCTCATGAAAATTGACCCACATCAACATTATGAACTCACATGGACCTTTTGATCAAGTTTGGATCACAATTCCTCAAGAAATTTGATCAGATCACCAAAAGGGCAAAATGGTCATTTTTAGGGTTTTGACTGCACAAAGGCAATTTTTGACTGTTTGACCTAGACAATGGCAAATCAAGCTCACATATGGACTCAAGGACCCCATGGAATTATCTTGACATGCTCAACAAGTTCAAAAGATCCCAAATACACAAGATTGACAGTTGAATTTCCCAGTCAATTGATCAATTTTGACTGTATACTGAAAAGTCAAACTTTGACTTTTTTGGTCAAAATCAAGAGTCAAGATTCATTTTTCATCAAAACATGCCAAATCATGAAACTTGTTCATCAAGAAATCAAGAAATGCAAATTAGGGTTTGAAATGAGAATTTTTCATAACTTAGAATTTTTCTAAGTTATGAAAAACCCTAATTTTTTCCCAACTTTGCCCCACTTTCTCACCAAGATTCATTGGGATTCAAGAAAAAGTCAAAACATGAAATTTGTAGCCTATTGCATAATCTACAACTTTTATTCACAAAGTTTTCCCAAAAGAAGCTTGTATCTTAAGTTACAATTTTTGGAACAAGGATGCCAAACCATTCTTAACTTAGTGAACTTTTGACCTTTTTAGGCAAGGTTTTTACCTAACTTCAAGACCATTTTCCATACACTTCCACTTGGAATTTAAATTTTCACTTCAAAGATGGATTGTAGTACACATTCCAAGCTTTCCAAAATGTCCAAGAACTCATCAAACAACCTCATGACTTGAGAGAATCGAATTTTGCAATATGGCAAAAAGTCACTTTTGTTCTTGACCAAGACATGTTCATACACATTGCCATTTTCAAGTCAGCTTGGTTTATGCTACATTACAGGCCTCTAAACCATCAAACACTCAATAATTTAATGCATACTAATTTTGCCAAAGCCTTATTTTGTGTATCCAAGCATTGTATGCAAGATTAGGCCATAAATGGAAAAAGTGAAATAGCCATTTTTGCGAAAGCAAGCTTTATGTCATAATGCAAATCCAAGAAGTACAGATCAAATATAATTGGCACAAGTTTATGAGTTAATCACACTGATCAAGGAGAGGTTTTGCAGCATGTTTAGGGGTCCTCTACCTGTCTAGAACACAAGGTGGCCATTGCTTGCTTAAAGTTCAAGAAAGATAGCATAACATATACCAACTTCCATATCAGTCAACAAGGCCTTAGAGAAAGTTATCAAACACATTCCAAACATTCATCCTAAGCTGAAGCACGACCCTAAGACCTCCAATACCTCCACAAACTCAAAATCACCATCAAACTTCCAAAACAGAGCTCTTACTGCAGTTTGAGTGCCAACTCTCATTCCTTTCATGCTTTCTTGCTCAAAGCTCATCAAACACATTCCCTAGCATCACTTGAAGCTAACCAAAGCATAAAACACGACCTGTAACTCCTCTAAGCAGTTCCACCATTTTCACTTTCTTGTTTTGCAGTTGAAGGTCCATAGCTCGATTCAAGGTGTTTCAAAGCAAAGTAAGCATTCGAATAGCATCACCACACTTCAGGCAAGCTGTACAGATCATCATCTTGCCCTGAAAGCTCCCCCATTGCCAGATAGAACTTCAACTGAACAGGTAACTTCTTGAACTTCTAACTCTTAGTGTAGGCATCATTAGCTCTAAGTTTGTGAATAAGAAGTGTTCTACTCATGCCCCTGAATCTGTACATGCTTTTACTTTTCATTAGCTCTAAGTTTGTGAATAAGAAGTGTTCTACTCATGCCCCTGAATCTGTACATGCTTTTACTTTTCATTTATTTTGCCTGAGCTATGAGAATTTAAGGTCTGAATATGGAAGAAAAGTTAGGTCAAGATTTGGGAATGTTAAAATTCTCTCTCATTTCTGAGAGTTAGGATGAGTTCTTTACATATTTAGAATCGTGATTCAATGCTTAACATTTCTTATGTTGAAAATTTGTGCAAAAGATCAAAGAATCCAGATGTTTGAATGGATGTTCAGGCGCGCGTTTTTGGACATTTTTCTGTCCAGAGGTTGAAGAAGAAGCCACATGGGCTGGGCCTGCTTTGTCTTTTCTTTTCACACCATATTTTTGATTTCATACCCCCTGAGCCCATTTTGTTTATTTGCATGATTTTTTTACTTTTCTTTATTTATCCTGACTTATTTATTTCTTCTAATAATATTAAAAACATAAAAAATATTTTTACACCATTTTTATATTTTTAGGCATTTATTTAGTTATATTGCTATTTGTATGTAAATAAGTACAAAAATATATTATTTAGAATAAATAGGAAAAATAATGTAAACACCATTTTATTTTCATTTTTATTTTGTTTTATCTTTTTAAAATATTTTATATAAAATATACCTTTTTTATAAATATTAATTTTTATTATTCTTGTATATATAATATATTTAGTAAATAATCAAGATATTCATATATATATATATATATATATATATATATATATATATATATATATATATATATATATATATATATATATATATATATATATATATATATATATATATATATATATATATATATATATATATATATATATTAATATACTTAGGGCAAAAATACCAAAATACATGCATTTTTTATTTTATTAATATTTGACATGAAAAATACTTTTTTTATGAATATACTCCATTTTATTTTATTTTTTGTATATAATTATTAAATACTATACATATTAAATAGTTAATATATTTATTTAATGAAATTAGGGTTTTACCCTTAAAACACAAAAACTCCAAAAATATTACTTTTTTTATTTTGTTTATTTGACATAAAAAATATCTTTTTCCATACATATAAAAAAAACCTTTTTTTGCATTTTGCATCTTTATTCTTATTTCATTTAATTTGTGCAAATAAATATCTTGTAAATATTCCAATATTGATGTAATAGTTTAGGTTTAAATTCCTTGTCAAAATCCCCATTTGAACATTTGTACCCCCCTTCCCATATATTGTGTTGTAATAGCTTAGTAAATTTATTTTTCGCACTTTATTGCTTTCTAATTATACCATGTTAGAATTAGGGTTTGTACGCGAATTAAAAACGACAAAAATAGTTTGACCTAATTTCAAGATAAACAAGCATGAAAATGGACACACAAATCACACTTGCACCCCCTAGGGTATTCCACTTGTTGCCTTCAATAAATGGGCCATATTGCATGCTAGGTCTCTTTGGGCAAAACAAACACAAATCAAATGATCATAGTCCCACGATGACGCTTTCAAAAAGTTGCCTAAACAAATGATCAAGTCCCTTAAAGAAAATTGCCCAAAGATACTTGGCACCATTGCAATTATGGTCTAAACGATGACCCGCGCCCGTCCATTTCACATCCTAACATGAGATTGTCCACCAAATACAACGGTGGAACAAACTTGTTAAAAGGGTTGAAACATAGCAATAAACTTTGAGAAATTTAGGAGTAGATAACCTCTTAGTTACTTGAATCAAACTTGCAAAAACAAAAACACTTGCCTATTTTCTAAAACCACATTTCACAACACTTTCAAAAACAAATGAAAACCTTTTTTAAAGACACCACATTGGCTTCTTTTCAAAACAATTTTCAAATCCACACACACAAAGCACCATTTCAAACAATTGAAAACAAAAGGCAAGTGATCTAAGCAAGTAACTAAGAGCCCATGGATAACCATGGATAGAAAGGGTGCTAATACCTTCCCTTTCTATAATCTACTCCCCGAACCCAAGAAAACATCTCAAAGGTTTTTGCTGTGCTTTTTAAACCTTTCCTTAGGATAAAATAAAAAGTCGGTGGCGACTCTTGCTCAACCGAAACATTTGCGAAAACAAACGCAAAACCATAGTCAGTTCTCCCACCGTATCACAGTATATATTGTATGTTTTTGTTAAGATATGTTGTTATTGATAAAAGTTATATGTTGTTGATAATTTTGTTTTTATTGATATATGTTGTTGTTAAGGTTTGTTTAATGATATATATTTTAAATTGCAGCTTCATTATGTTGAGTCAATATGTCATAGAAGTTGAGTTTATTATATCGTATGTTGTTTGAGTGTTTTTCCAACCCTTTACCAAATATATAACATTTTCAATTGAATTAAAAAATTATAATATGAGATATTAAGTTATATTATAAAAACGTACACTTCTCAATGTTATACATACTTTTTGCAGTCCATTATTCGTATTCCACTTTTTAACGGTTAGAACTTGTTTCAATGCTTCTAGTTCTTCAAATATCCTTTCCTTCACCTCTAATTTTGTTTTCAAATTAAATAATATTTTACAAAATGAACTAGAGGTGAAAGAAGGGGTAACTGAAGATCTAGAAGCATTGAAATGAGATCCAACCGTTAAATAGAAAAATATGGATAATATATTGTATAAAGCTTATACAACATTGATTAGTGTAACTTTTTCTTTAATATTACTTAATATATTATATTATAATTTTTTAAATCAGATTGAAAGATTATATGTTTAGTGAGTAGCGGGTGAATTAAGCATTTCACATAAATTATAATAAACTCATCACCACGGTTGGAATCAAGGACCGTGGTAAAAAGTTACGCGTTAAATCTTTCGCTAAGGTTCAACTCTAGAATTATGGTGAAATGTATTAAAATCTCCAAAAAATACAAGTGTTAGGTATCGAACCCTTGACCTCAACCTTTTATTATGATTGTTTTAAACAATTGTAGGGTATGTTATGCATTATCGTCTTTTTATCACGGCTAGTAACCCGTAATTGTAAAGATGACACATACAACCACACGCTACCTGACTACAGACCACTGTCCATAGTAGAATCTTTCTACCAAACGTGATAAGATATGTATTCCGTAGTAATGTAATGTGTTATCAGATCTCTGATATCAGACCTCAAAAAATTTCATTTACGTAATAAATCCTATAATATTGAGCGCGAGGAGATGCGTTAAGAGTCTAGAATCGAATAATATGTTATCTCAATATATATTTATAAGTATGATAATCCTCATTTTACAAATTGATTTTTTAAAGATAGTTAGGTTCATACAATTTTTTTAAAGATTACAAAAAAATAGACTTAATATATCTTTTAGTCTCTTAATTTAATTTAATATTTGACTTTAATCCCATAATTAAAAAAATTTACGTATTAATTGGTCTTTTCCTTTAAATTTTCTTCAAAAAAAAGTTAACTCATGTCTAGGTGACAACCTTGATGAATTTTTATCATCTGACCTGACTTTTTTTTAAAACTGTATTAATTGGTCTTTTCCTTTAAATTTTCTTCAAAAAAAGTTAACTCATGTCTAGGTGACAACCTTGATGAATTTTTATCATCTGACCTGACTTTTTTTAAAAAGTTTTTTAGTTTTATTAGATAAATTTATGCGGTATCCTTATAAACCCTGGGTCACCGTTGAGAGAAGAGATCCAAAACAAAATAGAAGATGTACTCCACTGCAACCTCTTTGTACAACCACCATTACCGCTGTTGAAGGTGCTCTTGCTAACCAAACAACCACCACAAAATTTCACCTGCATCAAGACTCTGTTACACATCATCCTCTCCCTTCTCATATCCACACACCTCCATCGCACATTAATTGCCAGTTGTCGTTTCGCGTCTCTGCCTCTAAAGGAAAACAACCCGACACAGGAGCTAGTTGCTGACGTATTCCCTTTTAATTCCTCACCTTCATCATTTCACGTAGGTGGGTCGTCGTTTTGGATCTGGTTTTGTATTTGAGTTGTTTTTTTAGATCTGTTGAATTTGATGCTATTGTAGAACTGGTTTTATATCCAAAATCAAAATAGTATAAAAAAACCACTTCTTAGATGATCGCTTATTTGTAATGAACCCTTGTCGTTTGTGTTACAGAGTGGATTAACTCTAAGCACCGACGAAATCTTAGGACCACTTAATTAACATTTGCGAGGGACAAAATCTAACTGAAATACCACCACCTAAAGATTTTTGATGTGGTCTTAATCTTTTTTGCATTTTTTTACACAATTTAGTCTATGTATTGTTGTAGAATGCTAAACCTAATTTTATATTTTTCTTCTCTATTTATGAAAAATTAAAAGAAAAAAATATAATATATATTATGTATCTATTCGAGAAAATTGTTAAATATCAGAATGAAAGAAGAAGAAAAACTAACTTTCATAGAACTATTGAGTTAAAAGTTGAGGAATATTTGACAATTTTATATATGTGAATTTTCTTATTCATAGACTTATGATAATCAACATGAAATATATACAAAAACAATATAACATGACTACTATCATATTTATTCGCTTATATATTACTAATTATTGCAAAAAATGTGTATCAAAAAAGTTTAACAAGACAAACTTAATAAGATTTATTCAAACTTCAAAGCAAAATTTTGTCTCTGTTTTAAGAACGTCAATCAATCTTGGTGAAGGAAGTGTTTTGATCATGTTACATGTAACTTGCCTAATGAGTGAAAAGGACTGTTACATGCAATTATTATTATTATTATTATTATTATTATTATTATTATTATTATTATTATTATTATTATTATTATTTTATTATTATTATTATTATTATTATTATTATTATATTATTATTATTATTATTATTATTATTAATAT